>PVJS01004690.1:0-59618 GCA_004027185.1 Glis glis
CAGCCACAAAGAAGAACAAAATCACATCATTTGCAGGGAAATGGAGAGAACTAGAGAACATTATGCTAAGTGATATTAGTAAGTCACTAAGAGTAATGTAGAGTATTTAAGAACTATACATTTATCAGTTTAGGTATTTTCTAATTTAAGGGTATTTCCATTTTTAATCCAAACTTATTTCAACCAATTAGATTCAAATGCTTTTCACAAAAATAGTTACTACACAAAAGAGTGCCATTAAAATATCAAGAATGTTTGATTTTCCTTAAAAATACCAATAATCATTCTGTGACTGATTTTGCGGTTGACTTAGGAATCCTCTTAGTGTGGAAACTGCAAAGGTAGATATTGCAATAAGTCCTTTTGTATGATCAAAATTACCAAATTATGAGGGCATATTTATTTTTACATATTTTTTTCCACTGAAGTTGTCCAGGGTTGCTAGCCAATTTTACTCAATCAGATGTTTCCGGGAGATACATTACTTCCAAAGCAAGGTTATCTGGTCATTTTGTGGCCAGATTATTGGTAGACTAAACTGTAAGTATCTCAAGGGTGGGGACTATATTATTTTCAAATTTACATGCAAAGCATCAAATACCCAACACAGTGCAGACTTCCTGTTGCACATTTGGTACTTGAACTAGGCAGAGCAAAATTAAGCATAAAATTACATTTTAATAGGCTGTCTCACTGCATTAGCATCATAGCACTATGGTGACTCCATTAACAAAGATGTGAAATTCTGTTTGGAGAACTGAAGATGTTAGAAGCACAGAGGGAACCGATGCTGGGCCAGTTTTTCCCCTCAGCAACTGGATGGCAATAGCTTTGAGTTTCAGGTCTCACTGAATTATCCCTGCCCAGCATTGTGTAAATCTAATGGACAAAATAAAAGGTCTGTGAGTTATATGTTTAAAAGGAAGCACTTTACAGAAACTTTTTGAGTACTGCTTTTTTTTTAACAAAATCATAAAAACCTTAGCAACTGCCTCCCACCACCATTGCTTCAATGCCTCCTCTCGTGGTACAGCTTCCCTGATCACTGACGTGACCTGGTAGCCCCGCTTCCTGCTTCCATATCACCCTGTGCTACATGGATGAAATGGGCTGTGTGTGTCTGTCTCGTCATTACCGTATCTCAAGTGCCTGACCCAGTACCTGGTATACTGAGTGAATAAATACCACTGTTTGGGGGGGGCAGTAAAGATATGAAGATGAATAAAACAGTAATATCTTCTAAAAAAGTGGAGGCTACTTGCCTGCCAGCAAACTAACCCACTCTTTAATTAGCATTTAATAGTAATTATCAAAAAACACAGCTCTATTTCATAGTAGCCTAAGAATGTAAAGAAAGACTTCCTGCAATAAAATTATTTTATGTGCTTTTATTGGTGCATTATAGTCTCAAATCATAATGAATATCATATTGACAATGACATACATACACATAGCACTTGGTGCCCACCCGCCTCCCCATTTCCCCCTTCCCAATACAGAGTAGTGGGATTGACATTGGTATATTCACATATGTACACATATTCGATGGTAGTAATTCCATTAATGAACCTCACTCTTCCCCCGCCCCTTCCCTTAGACCACCTCCCTGCAAGAAAATTATAAAAAATACAAAAACTCTACTATCTCTATAAGCAAAGGTTTGATTTAGCAATTCACTGAAGAGGTATTATAAATGGCTAATAAGTGTGAATAAAAACCATTCCACATCAGTAGCAATTTTTAAAAACTGCGCTAAAACAGCAAGACACACTTTATCAAACTGCTCATAATAAAATCTGGTAAGAATGTAGAGAGATGGACTAACACATATACTACAGTGAAAATTGGCGATACCTTCGTACATTCATTCATGCATACCCCAGTTCATGCCCTTTCACCCAAGAATTCCAATTCCAGGAAATAGAGGCGTGAGTGCGTATGGTGGGCAAAGAGATGGCTGTTTCACTGTGATTTGTCACAGTAATGAAGCACCTTAATATCTAACAGTGGAAGAAAGGTCAAGCTCTTGTATCTATATATTGGACTATTATGCAGCCATTCCTGTTGTCAGAAACATAAGAAAACGCAGTGTTTTTTGGGAGGGGGGCAAGAAGCAAAACTAAATATATGATATGCTTCCATATATAAAAAAGAAAAAATACTAGAAAATAAGTTGCCAAATGGTAAAATATAGTTGAGTATCTCCTGGTTCAGGGATTACATGTGTTGCTTCCTTAGTTTTATATTTTAATATGTTTCAAGTTTCTTATAATGAGCAGAGGCAAAAGTATTTAAAAGAAATCCTCCTTTTAAGATTCACCATCTCAGAGCTAGTACTTCCAGGGTAATGACCCAAAGATTGGGTAAGGAGTCCAACCCCTGCACATCAGCACCTGGCCAGGAGCTCTTCGAGGAATGTGTGGCCCTCTTCCTGTGACCCTTCAGTGCAGTGTCATAAGTGCACCCCTATGTTCTGGGGTGGGATTGGACTATGCCAGTGTCTATCAATGACAATTCATTCCCCCTCAGATTTATTGAGGTATAAATGACAAATACAAAATATATATATTTATGGTATATAATGTGATGTTTTGATACATGAATAAATTGTGAAGTGCTTACCATTATCAAATTAATTAACATATCACCTCAAATAGCTTTTATTTTTTGTGATGAGAATATTTAAGATCTACTTCAAGTGTACATTATTTTTAACTATAGTCACCATGGTATACAATAGGTCTCCAGAACTTACTCATCATGCCTTACAGAAACGGTTCCCTTTGGCCAGCTTCTCCCTGTTCTCCCCCACCCTGCACAGGCCCTCATAACCAACATTCTACTCTCTGCTTCTTTGAATTGGAATTGTCCACATATAAATGAGATGGTGCAGTATTTATCTTCTGTGTGATGTATATTTGTGTGTATAAAATATATATGTGATATATGGCCACACCCGTTTACTTCTCCACCAGCAGTCTCAAGGGTTTCCTTTTCTCTACATCCTCACCAGCACTTATCTTTCATCTTTGTGACAGCCATTCTAACAAGTGTGTTATAATTCATTGTGGTTTTAATTTGCTTTTCTCTAATGATTAGTGATGTTGAAATTTGTGCATATGTCTATTAGCCATTTGTATGTCTTCTTCTGAAAAATTTCTATTCAGGTCCTTTGCCTATTTTTTAATCTGGCTATTTGTTTTCTTGCTACTGTGCTGTTTGAGTTCCTTATAGATCTTGCATACTGACCCCATATCAGATGTGTGGTTTGAAAAATTGGCAGGCTCTTGAGCATGTAATCAGTGTGCTATGCCATCCACATAGCAACCCTGATCTCCGGAGAACTGAGCCGGTCTTGGAGAGCCCCTTGCAGAGGACCAGCAGTGGCAGTTCCTCCAGCTCCAGCACCCCCAGCTCCCAGCCCAGCTCCCAGGGAGGCTCCCAGCCTGGGTCACAAGCCGGATCCAGCGAGCGGACCAGAGTTCGAGGTAAAGAATTCTCTTATCTTTCCCTAGCAACATTTCCTGGGGAGGGAAGCCATGGACAGGAAAAAGGGGAGACTTCCTGACTCTGGTCCCAGTGTGGCAACCACTGTATGATACTGAAGAGCTCCTTAGCTGCTCTTAGCCTCAGTTTCCTAAAAGAACTAGGTGACTATGCCTAATTATGTGTGTGACATCAGAGTGTGAACAAAATCCTTTCTACTCTCAGATACCAGTGTTTTCCAGGGAGGTCACCAAATAGTGGTCTTATTTGAAAACAGTTGCTTACCAGTCACCTGAATTTCCAATTCCATTTGTCCTGTTCCCATTGTCCTTTTTAGTGTTCTGAGCATAGTTGATAATTCTAGGTATTTCTCAAAATGAAGTTCAATATGTTTAGAATAAATACACTTGAGGGAAGAAATAAAATCTGACTTAGAAAAATATATTGGACTTTTCTGGTTATTCCTACTAGATAGGTAAAAATTAGTCTCTCCAAGCCTTTAATTCAAATAATTCATCATTGCTTAGTTTTCATTGGAGGAAACCTATGAAAAACATTAATACTGTACAGGTAAGTGTACATAATAATACATTGTCTCTAGCTAATCAAAACTGTTTCTAGCCAGGTGAGGTGGCGCACAATTATAATTCCAGTACTTGGGAGGCTGAGACAGGAGGATGGAAATTTCCAGGTTAGCACACAGTAATTTAGCAAGACTCAGCAAGGGCTGGGAGGGTAGCTCAGAGGTAGAATGCACCTGGGTGCAATCCTTAGTAACACACACACACACACACACACACACACACACACACACTTCCATCAAAATAACCCATCCTGATGAGGAAGTGGTAAAAGAAGAAACCAAGCATAGAATCTTAACTTGAAAAGTGGTTTAGGATAGTGATTGAGAGTAGAACTTTTTTTTTTTTTTTTTTTTGCAGTACTGAGGATTGAACCCAGGGGCATTCTACCTCTGAGCTACACCCCGGCCCTATTTTTATTCTTTATTTTGAAACCGGGTCTCACTAAGTTGCGGAGGCCTCACTAAGTAGCCGAGGCTGGCCGTGAACCCAGATCCTCCGGTCTCAGTCTCCCAAGTACCAGGATTACAAGCATGCGCCACCACGCCCGGCTGAGAGTAGAACTTTTAGAAGTCAGAATCCTAGCTTAGTCCATAATTTCATTGTGACTTCTGGCTAGTTGTGTCACTCTTCTAAGTCTACGTTCAACCATCGGAGCATAGTGCCACCCCCTTGGTTTGGAGTGAAGATTAATGAGGGAATTGCCCTAGAAAGCGTTTCGTGCTGTGCCTGATACACAGTATGCTCTCAGTGGATGTAGTGGTGGTGATGCTTGCTAGTTTTTCTTGGTATTACTAGTGACTTCTAGATTACAAGCCTAATTTGTTGCCTAATTTTGCTTGCCTGAACACTTGTTGTTTTTCCATGGCTGTGCTTGAGGGTTGCCTAAGTGAATGACGTGCCCACTGAGTAATCCTGAAGGGATGATTCACCAGGAATTCGAGTCAGCTCTTTCTAACCATCTTGTCTTTCTTGGTCCTGTTTTTCCTTCAGCCAACAGCAAGTCAGAAGGATCACCTGTGCTCCCCCACGAGCCTTCCAAGGTGAAGCCAGAAGAATCTAGGGACATTACCCGACCCAGTCGACCAGCTGTGAGTGCTGTTTTCTCCAAGAGTTCTGAACTCTTAATTTACCAGAGAATCCACAAGATAAAATAGTTGGTAATACACTCATGACTGTGAACAAAAACTGTTAATAAGAAGAATGGATGCTAGAAGCATCCAGAAGGAATTCATACCTGATTATGAAAGAACTGAACAGGCCTTGCATTACTTCCCCCACCTTTGGATATTTTGCTGATCATCAGCTCTCCTTTAGAGAGTAAAACAGAAAGAGAAATTACTCATATCATTCCATAATTTCTGCTCAGCACTTTGGCAAAAAAAAAAAAATCTTGAAACTAGCAGTTAAGGACGCTTGAGTACTTCCTATGGATTTCTCTTATTTGTTCTGCTCTTTCCCCATATTATCTCCCATATGAATTAACATTAGTTTTTCTGCTACTTTTCATGCCGTTAGGAACTTTTATGAATCAAAAGTTGATAAGCACGGTGTGACAGGGGCCTAACATCTTGAAATCCAGCTTCATTGCTGTAACACGATGGACCCCAAGTAGCCTTAAAGAAAGAAATAAGAGCATGTGGGCTGAATTTTGGAAGTGTAAAATTAATTTGGGATGAGTTATTATCCACTTATTTCAATTTTCTAACAATCTTTTCTTGAGATGAGTGTGAAGCCTTTTTTGGTTTACTGCTTTTTACATCTTACAGTAAGGAGGGATACTGAATAATAGTGAAAGGACTTTGCCTCATTCTGGGTTGAACGTCTCTTGTCCCTTTTATCGGGTTTGTACTGATGATTCCAATTTTGTGTCTAACCTGCTTCCTTTCTTCTGGCTTTTCTCCTTCTGTGGATTCTTCTGGATTGGGTCCCTCTTGTCTCAGAGCTATAAGAAAGCTATAGATGAGGTTAGTATTACTTTTTCTTGGTCATGCTTTCACAAGATGTAAATATTTAATTGATTTCCTGATGTTGACATTTGGAAAAGAGATCAGTGCGGTGTCAGGTGCAAAGTCCACTCCAACTTCCCCTTCAGACCCCCTTCTGTGGAAACCAGCCTGAGACCCTCAGCCTCACGCATGCAAATCTTCAGAGCCCTTCCCTCTAGCAAAAATGTCACCTTTTCAATGTTCCATCTTGGCTAATGACAAGTATCAGTGGTTTATTTAATGGCACAGTTTCTTCTTCCAGTAGCAAACCCATACTTGCCAGCCTTTCTAGGAGATGGCGCTCAGCAGTTTTACTACCAAAGAAAAGAGACATCATTCTAGGGTACTCTGAATTTATAGTGTGTGATTTGTGAACAAGGAGTTCCTGGGTATTGTTAGATTAATTCTGTGGGACATTAACAACATCAGCAGCAACATCAACTTTAGTTAATGAATCCTAGCGAGTTAAGTGACTTTATTTCCTTATCTGTGGAGACGTTTTTCCATTAGAAAAATATATGGCTTTGTCAATCGTAGGTAGCTTGCTAAGAAGGATGACTGCCCTACTGCTGTTTGTCAGAGCTGCATGAATACAGCAGAGTGGATTTATTTTTCAGAGTCAGGCCTTGCGAAGAGTCTGAACTGCATGGGCTCTGAAGACTACCCTCATGGCTTTAAGGCTGTAGCTCTGCTGAGCACTGTTTTTGTTAGATTATATGGGAAAGCACCGGCTTTGGGGATCAGCAAGCTGCATTTAACTCTTGGCTTCCTCAGTAAAGAGCTGGCTAGTCTGAGTCTCATAAACTCTCCAGGCCAGAGTTGCTTCCTCTGTAAAGTGGGGATAAAAACACCTCCCCTGCTTCACTTACAAAATTGTGTAGCTCACTCAGTGTGTATTTTGTGACATGTAAAGTGCTGTGGAGAATGAAGAGGTTACCTCGATTCTCGAGGTTTGGGCCAGAGGCATAGAGCTATTTTTACAGGTGGGAAAAGCATGTTTCTCTGCATTTGGTCTGTTTTCTGAGTTCTGACCACCTCACTGTCCAGAGTGATTTAGAAAGTTATCCTGGATAAAGGACTGCTGTTTATGAAGGAATGAGACTCTGCATGTCTGCAGAGAAGAGGGGAACGTTTCCAATTGCTCTGTGCCATGGCCTTGCTTGTCCCTTTCCCTCATAATAGTGAGAAGGACTGGGGATTGTCACAACTTTTATTAATTTTTTCCTGGAACAGGTGAAGAAAGGAATGATTTTCTGCTGCTGTGGTTGCTGATAAAATGACTGTGTGTGCACAGTTCAGGGGAAATTTCTTGAGTCCAGAAATTGGCATATGGATGGCTATCATGAGGGAAAGGGCCCTAGTGGGTTTCAACTGATTAAACCTGGATATTTTAAGCTTTTGAAATAGGCTTTGTTTACTAGGCACAGTGGCACATTCCTATAATCCCAGTACTTGGGGGGCTGAGACAGGAGGATCACAGATTTAAGGCCAGCCTCAGAGCTTAGCAAGACCCTGTTTCAAAATAAAAAATAAAAAGGGTTGGGGTTGTACCTCAGAGGTAAAATGCCTCTCTGGGATCAATCCCTGGTACCAAAACAAACAAAAGCACGTTTTATTTATTTTGGTGTACTCCGCCACACTGGACAGGGATGAAAGGGGGCAACAAAGGTATAAGTAATTATAAGTAATTGAGGTGCTGTGGACTGCACATCAAAATCTCTGCGGCCATGTGTAGCTGGAGAAAGCCCCCAGGAGGTTCTGACAACCCTACTTCCGGAGTATCACTAGTCCAGACCACTGAGGATACAGCCATACCCGGCTCTGCCTAGCCCAGAGTCTCAGCCAGGGATGATTCCTCCACTCTGCTTCCCTTAGGAGACATTTAGCAAAGCTGGAGCCGGATTTGGTTGTCATGCTTGGGGGTGGGAAGCAGTGCTCCTGGTATCTTGTGGACAGAGCAGAGAGTGCTGCTGAAATCCTACAGTGCACAAGAGGGTTATCCATCCCTAAATGTCCTTAGTACCACAGGGAAAAAACTTGAACTAAACCTTTCTCTCCCTTCTCCACTCCTAGGTTTTGATATGGCTTCCCTCTCGGTGACTTTTGTCATTAGATAATCCAGAGTTGAAATGAAAAGTCTCAAAAGTCTTTTTTTGAAAAGTTGTTACTTTTTTTTGGTACTGGGGATTGAACCCAGGGACATTCTACCTCTGAGCTCCACCACAGCCCTTTTTTATTTTTATTTTTTATTTTTTTGTGTGTGTGGTACTAAGGATTGAACCCAGGGGCATTTCACCTCTGAGCTACACCCCCAGCCCTATTTTTATTTTGTTTGTTTGTTTGTTTGTTTGTTTGTTTGTTTGTTTTGAAACAGGGTCTCGTTAAGTTGCTGAGAGTCTCGCTAATTGGTGAAGCTGGCCTTGAACCTGTGATCCTCTTCTCTCAGCCTTCCAAGTACTAGAATTACAGGCATGCACCACTGCACCCAACTGAAAACTTGTTACTTTTTAGTACTAGTTTAATGGTTTGATTTTTTCATAAAAGTCAATATGGAGAGTATCCATTAATTTCTTATTACTTTCTAACGGAATAGGAAATTTTATGGCTGTAGTTAGTGATCACTTACTACAGCCTTTGAAAATAAATACCTCTTACTTTAGCACAATCAATTATGTGACATGAAGATTATATGCATAAACAAACACTGGCTTTGCCACTATCATTCATTAATATGCATGAATCTGAGAAATTCCAGAGTACATTCATATGTGGGATGAAACTTGAATAATAACTAGTGGTCCAAACTCTTTTTTCCTTCAAATGAGGATACTGAAGTTAAACGACTTGTCCAATGTTATATCTTTACATTTCCCAGAGAAGAAATAAGTTATTTTGATATTCAAGGAGAATATCAGCTTTGACTATTTAATAATATAATAGTATAAGAAAATAAACTAAAATTTGAATAAACCATATTTGCCAAAAAAAGGCCTAAAGGAACACATTTTTAGGAAAAAATGTGTGTAACTGCCAGATTAAATAAGGTCTTTAGAGTGAAAATTATATCGAATTGAATCTAAAAAGTGTTACATCAAAGAAGCCTCTTAATTATCTTCACATTTGCTCCGTAGTTGGAAAAATCTCACCATTTTCCCATATTTTTTTAGATATACATTCTCAAATATTTTCATGCTAAATAGTCCCTTTATTTCCCCATTTTTAATACTTTTTAGCTTCAGGCTTAAGATAGCCAAGCAATAAATTACCAGAAAGGTTCATTATATGGAGAAATTGGTATTGTCAGAGAATAAAATGTGTGAAAATGGACCTGAACCCAGTGGTGTTAATTTTAGATTATGTCTGTTTTCTATAACTTGGTTATTATAAATTTTCCCCAGAGTGGATGGATACAAAACAAAACTTCAGCTAAACATGTAGGCTGTTGGCAATGGAAGGTTAATTTTCTTTGACTGGGGGTATCACTTTTGAGCTACTCAGTATTGTTTCATTGAGATTTTCATATATGTCTTACCTACCAATTTAACTTAAAAGGAATTTGAAATTATTGGTGATATTTTGGGGAAAAGATTTTTAATAACACAGAAACAAAAAATTCTGATTAAAAGTGAAATTATAAAGCAGGTCAGAACTTCAAAGTGTTTCTAAATACAGTGTTTAGGAAAATGTAGGTCATTTTAACAAGTAAAAGTTTCTTTATATCAATGGGCTATGGATCAGTGAAATATTTCTAAATAATTTTGATTTTTAAAAATCTTCTTTGTCTTGTTTTGAAATGTCAGAGATAAGAAAAACCAGGCCCTGGGGGAAAATGTACCATTAATTTAAATAAGTCATAGCCGATAGTATTACATTTCACTCAGAAGTATTGACAATAGAAATAAACCTTTTAAACCATATTCTCTCTTTAAATTATAATGAAATGTAGTTTTTAATGGGAAGTAACATTTTAAATGCTAGTTATATTCTTTGATGGAACTTATCATATTAACAAATAAAAGTAAAAAAATAAATGTATCTAATTTGTTATTATTTCTCAGAGTTGGAAGACCATAAAACCCCTTTCCTCGCATAGCCTTAACAAATATGAAGACTCAAAGTTCCCATAGTACTCCAGTGTAGCATACTCTCCACTTTCTCCTGTTTGATGAAGATAAATAAGCATTGGCAATTGTCAAGAGGAAATAAGTGCAAAGCTGAAATTTGCTTATCAGCTTTTCCTATTTTGGCCCATTGCCAAAGAAACCAGAAATAAATGTGCATAAAATTTGATGTGTGTGGCAGTTTTCCTCCTCTTTAATAGTATCTATTTTATTTCAACACCATTGAGCCTTTTTAATGCAACACTACTTTCATGGATGAGATGAATATATCGACTGAGACCGAGGCCACGCAGTTGGGTGCGTGTGCATGTGTGAAAAAGCCCTTGTGAATGTATTTGTATATAAAATGCACAGTTTGAATTTTCAGAAGCTTCCTAATTCAGGTGACTTCGGGACAAATTTAAAACTGACCATTGCTTTCCCTTTTATTTTTATGAAATCAGAAAGAAATGACTCCTTTACCTTGAGCTCCCCAAATTTCATCTGAAACACCTGCAGTCTCTCCTCCAGAGTCTTGCCCAAAATAGTAGTGTCTGACATGCAGATGGCAGGAGGAAAAGATGAGGGTTTGTTGTCTTCTAAAAATAAAATTATAATCACAGTGTCTCCACATTTATCAAAGTTTTTTCTCTAATCAAGTGCGATGGATTATCTAATGTCATGTTGGTCACCTAGATTACTCTAATCCTACATCAGGTGAATCGAACAAATACATTTCTGGACTGAAATAAAGAGAGAATATGGACATAAGAAAATTGTAGGATTTAGTGTTTTTCAATGAGTTTCTTTCTCCCTAATCCCCTGCCTCTCACTGAATGCTCTGATTCCCACATGGGTCACTAAATAGGGAGAAATGGTAAGACTGATGTCACATCGCTTCTTCCTCATTTGCATGCTGTGTGCCATGGGCAGTTGAACCCATGCAAATTAGAGCGGCCACGCTTTTGCAGAACGGCTTCCCTCTGCACTGCTCTGATGGCATGTCAAAGAAAAGGTAGTCAGACGTGCAGCACACTGCCTGCAATGTGCCTGGTGACTCGATACCACATCATCACATCATGAGGCTAAAGGTCTCATCATACTCATGGGAAACTGAAAAACTGTCTCTTCCTTTTGGTGTTTGCGCATTCATTTCAGTATTTTTTGCCAGGGTTTCTGCCAGGTGACTGGAATTTAAAACTTAAAATGAAACACCTATCTTTCTGGAAGAGAACTCTTTTGTTGTTGTTCCTCTTGATTGACTCAGCTCTGTGGCTCTGAGTTTCGGTGGCACTAGGCTGGGGTGGGCCATCATTTGATGTGGTGCCTCTGCTCTCCAGGGAACGACACACAAATGAGCCTTGGGAACTGCTCTGTTCTATGACTGATGCTAGATCATGGTACAGTAGTGATCATAAGAGGGGAGCGGCCATCACTGTGGCTTGGGCAGGAGTCCCGGAATATTGGGGAACCATTTTGAATCCCGCGTATTTTCCCATTAACTCTGAGGGTGACCAACCTCACCTTCTCAAAATAAAATGAGAACACAATGTTTGTATATATGTGTATGCACATAACATGGTATACACATACATGCACATGTATCTTCGGAACTGAAGGGTCTCAGTCTAGCTATTGGTTTTGAACAAAGTTTAAATTGATTTCATCTTTCTTTTCTAGCTTCTACACGCTACAAACATCGTTTCCTTAGTTCCATGCAGTAACTATGTTTGTCACAGTTCTCTAGAGAGCTTTTTCTTTTCTTTTTTTTTTTTTCTTGTTGCTTAAACTGGAGCACTAACTTGCTGAGAGATGTGGCTTGAGTCGTCTCTACAGTTCATACGCTGAACAAACTTTTCCGTTGTAGGATCTGACGGCATTAGCCAAAGAATTAAGAGAACTCCGGATTGAAGAAACAAACCGCCCACTGAAGAAGGTGACAGATTACTCCTCCTCCAGCGAGGAGTCTGAGAGTAGTGAAGAAGAGGAGGAAGATGGAGAGAGTGAGACTCATGATGGGACAGTGGCTGTCAGCGACATACCCAGACTGATGTAAGAGCATTTTTCTTTTTAGGTAGGGTGTTGCTATGGTGCCTAGGCTGGCCCCCAAACTCCTGGGCTCAAGTGATCCTCCTGCCTCAGCCTCCCAAGTAGCTGGAACTACAGGTGTGCGCCACTATGCCCAGCTTTAGACTACTTCCTACAAGTAGACCCAGAGGGGACTAAGTCTCCAAAACAAAAGGGCAAGAAGTATGAGCAAAATATAAATTGCATGTGGTCGCTAGCAAGCAAAATGACTTTGGGGTTCTGGCTCTTACTAGAACATGATTCTATAATTATCGTTCCATTGACACAATCACTTAGAATATGTAGCTTTTCCAGGACAGGGTATATATTACCTTCTCATTGGCATTGGCTTAAGTGTCCTTTTGGTGAGTATTTCTTGTTTCAGTTGGTGTTTGTTTATTTGTTTTGGTACTAGGTATTAAACCCAGGGACATCCTACCTCCAAGCTATACCCCCATCTCTTTTTATTTTTTATTTTGAAACAGGGTCTTGCTAAGTAGCTGAGGCTCACCTCGAACCTGCAATCCTCCTGTTTCAGCCTACCAAGTATTAAGATTACAGGCGTGTGCCACCATGCCTGGCTTCTTTCTTTGTTCTTTTCATCTTTGTGACAAACAATACTAGCACAAGCCTCCCCCTAGAACTGAAAGAGTGAAATCATGGACAGATATTCCATCACCACAACTACCAGCAGTCAATCAGGAGGAATGCACGTGGCAGCACGGGTAAACATCCCAGCAAAAGAACCAGGTAGTCAGTCCTGCAGAGCAATGTCTGAGTGTTGGAATTAAATGCACCGTTATGATTTGCTGCTTTGTCTTCTTCATTGTCTCTTTTACCTGACCCTTTTTTCTGTGGCCAGTGTCTTCACCGTAAACTTTCTGTCAATCTCTTTGCATTCTTCTTTTTGTATATTTTTAACTATTTCTATACCTACCGGTTTCCCTTAGTGTTAGTCTTTGTTTCTGTTTGTTTGTTTTAACATGAGAGGGAAGCTTACTGGTTTTTCTCTTGGAGGGGATTTTGTGGGATGTCCCCATCCTCTATTGCTTCCCCAATCCCGCCCCCAAATAAACACAAGGTGCCATTGCCCTCCTTTACCATAACGTGACTAGAATGCGATGCTAACTTTTCCAACTCCACTTTTCACTCACCTCCATTTCTTGAGCTTAGACCATACTCACTTAAGATGCTTTAAGGCCACAAATTATTGTCCTGTTCATCAGGGATAGGAGAGACAGGGTTGGCCAGTCTGCAGGAATTGTCATCCATTATTAATCATTGCTACATACAAGCAATTCTGGGAGGTAACTCTAGTTATTATTGCTGAAAATCCATACTTGGTATTTTACTGTTGACTACCCAGTTATTGACAACCATAAATATGCTACAACATGACATTTTGAAACAAATGGTATTAAATTGCTCTCTTAACAGCAAATAAAATTGTTCTAGAAGTAAAATCACTAATCCAGAACATTTTTGCAAAACATCCTGGCCCTTTCAGCTTTTGGCTTGACCTTGATTTGGCATTGTTTAATTCTTCAAACAGATGTTCAGAATTCCCTTCAAGCACTGAGCATGCAACTTTCAAGATGAGAGCTTATTGTGAAATTAAAAGACTGGTAAAATTCCCACTATGTATTAGATACCATACTAAGGCTTTGAGAATTCGAGAAATACGTATTTGTATTTTGCCTTCCAAAAGTTTATGTTCTATTTGGACAGAGACAAAATTATATGTGGAAAACTGCAGGCTAATACAAACATTTAGAAGAACAACCAAAGACAGTTTATGAAGAAGTGATAAGTAGCATTTGATTTTAAGCCCCCCCCTCATATTTTGCAGCACTGTGAATGGTGTTTGCCCTCCTCCCTCTAAAGGCAAATCTGGAACTTCTCCCCCACTACAGAAACTCCCACCTTCCTACATTTCCCCAGACAGGCCTTGCTGCGCTTCCCTCCGCTGTCTGGCACTCTCCTGTCTCTCTAGAGGTGGAGCCACCCTGTCCTCTGTGCTGCCACTACATCTCTGTGTATTCCTGCCTTTTCATGCAGTGCCTCAACTCAGGATTATTTATTGTGTGTTTATCTCCCTCTCTGGGCTGTGAGATCCCAGAGGGTGGGGCTGATGTTGGACCCATCTCTACTCTAAACACCTTGCGAGGTGTCTGGAAGAGAGTGGGTCCTCGGTGACTGCAATTTATATTTAATTCTCTGAACTGAAATGGCAAGTCCTGGCTGCGAAGTTTATAACCTAGTCTAAAGAAAGACATGTATGTAAATAACTGTCAGCAGGACAGAAAAGAACTCGTGATAGTATTAGAAAAGGGGAAGAGTCAAAGTAAAGGCACACAGGTTGAGTTTGGTGGAAATATGGGGTGTGTAGCTATGGGGGAGGGGGTATGGACTAGGGAAACCAGAACAAGAAGTATGCACTTTATCTTGTAGCCATTGGGAACTGTTAAGATGTCTTGAACTGGGTAGTGACAAGATTGGTGCTATGTTTTTTAGGGCAATTATTTCAGCAAGATGGTTTGGAAAGAGAACAAATGAGACACTAGTAATGCAGCTCAGAGAATCTAGTGCTGTGATTCAAGTAAGAAATAATAAACTGAGGCTACTATGAAATGCTTATGGTGAAGGCAAGACTTGACATAGTTGTCAAAGAATTGATAAATTCTTTAGACAGATTGAAATGATTGGCCGGGCATAGTGGGACACACCTGTATTCCTAGTACTTGGGAGGCTGAGACAGGAGGATCGCAGGTTTGAGGGCAGCCTCAGCCATTTAGTGAGGCTCTCCACAACTCAGTGAGATCCTGTTTTAAAGTAAAAAATAGGGTTCAGAGGTAGAACACCCCTGGATTCAATCCCTAGTACCACACAGAAAAGACTGTCCATTGAAGAATATTTAAAATATTTTATTATATATATATTATATGTAGATACTAAAAAAGATATATTTTAAAAAGGATGCAAAGATATATGTGTGTTGTTTACTTCAATTTGGTCAATACTATGGATGGTGTGTGTGTGTGTGTGTGTGTGTGTGTGTGTGTGTGTGTGTACTGCAGATTGGACCCAGGGGCATTCTACCTCCAAGCTATACCCTCCAACCCTATTTTATTTTTTATTTTGAAACAGGGTCTGGCTAAATTGCTGAGGGTCTTGCTAAATTGCTCAAACCTGTGATCCTCCTATCTCATTCCCAAATACTGGGATTACAGGGGTGCGCCACCACGCCCAGTTCTATGGATGTATTTTTATGTGCATATAAAACAGATGCAGTCTGTTCATCTCCAGCATGATAGTTGTATGCCTACGAAATTTCAGACTATTAAAGATCCATTATAAAACAGTCACTTCTTTAGTAATAGAATGGGGACTACGGTGCTTTTTATACACATTCTTACTGTCTTTATTTTCTTTTGTTAAGATAAACCTTTATATTTTGTGCTATATATTTTGGAGCAGAAAATAAATATATATTGTAGTACAGTTAACTCCTGTGGAGTATACATAAAAGAGTTTCTCAGAAATGGAGCCCCAGCCTTCAGACAGGCAGCTATAGATTCCAGTATTCAAAACTAAAGCTTTTTTTTCTACGTAGTTTTCTGTGTACATACTTACTGTATAAGATATAACCTGTGAGAATACACATAAATAACTTTGTGTCCCTTAACTAACCAGTGCCCTAGGTCCCAATGCCTCGCACATAGAAAACTAGTGAGTGGATGGAAATAGACCAAAATTATAAAATTATTACCTCTGGATTATGTTGTTATGAGAGACTTTATGTATATTCCCAATTATTTGATGGACATGTACTACTTTTAAAATCAGGAAAAAATAAAAGTTTCACAGAATAGGAAGAGAAGGAAAGACATGTAAGTTGATTTGCATCTTATCAAGCAAGCCAAGGAGGCAAGGCATCCTTTCGGGTCAGTATCTTCCCTCAGGTACTGCACATGCTTCAGAACATACATGTGCAGCACAGTTTTGATCACTGGGACCATACACTGCTAGCAAACACAGTCTGCATTTTATTATGTATTTATTTATTTATTTATTTATTTATTTATTTATTTATTTGTTTATTTTGGTACCGGGGATTGCACCCAGGGGCATTCTACCTCCGAGCTCCACCCCCAGCCCTATTTTTTTGTCCTTTATTTTGAAACCGGGTCTCGTGAAGTTGCGGAGGCCTCACTAAGTATCTGAGGCTGGCCGCGAACCCGGATCCTCCGGTCTCTGCCTCCCAAGTACTGGGATTACAAGCATGCGCCACCACTCCCGGCCACAGTCTGCATTTTATAGCCTCACAAAATGCCACCTGGACAATGAAGCCACATCTCTGTGTCCCCTCATTTCTGTTCTGACTTCAGAGCCACGATTCTGACCCACTACCTGCCCCCGAGGCTACTGTAGTGACCCTCCATGCCTTAAAGCCTCCCCAGCCCTTGTTCAGGCACTGGCCTGGTTAATGTTGCAGAAGAGTGACTGGTCACGCTCTGTCCCTAACTCCCTACAGTGATTTATACCCCTGGGGCACATGACTGTCCCTAACCTGCTCCAGCCAAACTGATCCGTGGAGGCCTTGCCCTTTGCCAATAGTGTGAATGTCCTTGGAATCAGACCTTCCCTCTGTCCTCCTGTCTATTGTGTCCTGCCTTCTATTTGAGTATTTGGGTGATGCTATATGGTCTTACGGACTCCGCCCCCTTTAGTAGTAGGAGCCATTTCTTGCTTAGCTTTTATAGCCACTGCCCAGTGCCAAAATAATGGCCTTTCCTATAGCAGGTGCTCACTAACCATGCATTGAATTAAGTCAACACCTCCAGGAACATTTTGACAAAACCAATTAGAGGAAATTATTGTTCTAAACCTGCAGCCTAATTAAAGTAAATTTTCTGTAGTTTTCCTTCAAATCATTGAAGGTTTTTTGTTTGGTTTGGTTAGACTTGATTTATTTCTTACAGTCTTTATAGGATTTTGGACAACTAATTTTTCCCACCCAGTCTCTGTATTGGAAAAATCATTCTCAGAACAAAGGGTTACCGTAACTGTAAAATGTTACGGCTGTTTTAGCTTGGTGGAGTTTTTTTAATTGCCTTTTTTCCATTATTTTATTATTAACAAACTTTATATTTTAAAATGGATGTCCACTTACAAAAAAATTGAGGAGACAGTCCAGAGCGTCTCCCTGTCATTACCGTCACACTTTCCCCCCACACAGTTTCCTTTACTGTCAGCTCACTCCTTATAAGTAATGAGCCAATCCTGACAGATTTTATTAAGTAAACATCATGGCTTATTCAGACCTTCTTAGTTTTTACTCTAATCCCCCCCCACACACACACACACAGGGTCCCTCCCAGGCTACCACATTACATTTAGTTGTCATCTCCTTAGACAACTCTTGGCTGTGACAGTTTCTCAGACTTTCCTTGTTTTGATGAGCTCAGCAGTGTTGGGGAGTACTGATTAGAGATATGCCCTTTATCAGAATTTCCAAGGTTTTGCCAGGTGTGGTGACGCAAGCCTATAATCCCAATACTTGAGAAGCTGAAACAGGTTCGAGGCCAGCCTCAGCAACTTAGTGAGACCCTGTTTCAAAATTAAAAAGAGCTGGGTGTGTAGTTTAGAGGTAGAATGCCTCTGAGTTCAATCCCCAGTACCAATAAATAAATAAGTTAATTAATTCCAAGGTTACTTAGGTCAGTTGCCTCCCCACTCCCCATCCCTCCTCACTGAAGCTGTTCATACATTTGTAATGTAGTTACTCTCTTATCATAGTTTACATTTTTTCCTAGGCTCCTCCAACCTCCTTGCTGATTTTTTTTTATAATTTATGTATATTAAGGCTTGGTTTTTGTGCTATATAGTTCTATCATATATCTCAACAGGTTTTTGTTCTCCTATAATAACCACTTAATTATAAAAAATCACCTTGAGACATCATAGCGAACCAGTGCCAAAGTTACTTTTTAAGTCATTTAATGGCAAAACTTAACATTGGTGGTTCAGGACATTTAAGCATGCTAATAACTATCCAAAGCTGACCATTGATTGATTTGCAAAAGAGCTTTATTTTGACAGTGAGCTTGAAGGAGTCCACACTGGAGGCATTAGACACAAGCCTGTGACCCAAGGCCCTCTGCGACACAGTGAACCAAGTGCTGCTTGCATGCCACACGGCGCTTGGCATTGAAGACACCAATGCTGTTGAGATCTGGTCTCTGCAGGACTGTGTATTAGGCTCAGCAGTGGAGATCAAACACAGAGAACAATGTAGAAGCACAGTGGAGACCATGCGGACCATCCCAGTGCAGTGGGATGGGTTTGGGGAAGCCCGAACTGCAGTGTAAAAGATGAGCTAGCCAGGGAAAGGCAGAGAATAGAAAAGAACCTTCCAAGGAGAAAGAGTTTCCAAGGGTTTTATAGTATAATGCATATAGGAGATACAGGAAGAAGATGATGGGTGATCAGTTGCCACCCAGATAGAAATAACCAGCAGGGAGTTGAATAAATAAGTTACTGAGTAGAGATTAGATGTTTATTTTGGATTATTCTGTAAATGGGTGATGATTATAATAAAGGTTGTAGATAAGAGCACGCAAAAAGGTTACCCAGAGCTAAGATGAATCTGAGGGACCACTCTCATTCAGGAAGAGCAGGAACAAAGGGGTAAAAGGAAAACCAGAGAAAGGTCATCTTACAAAACCCAGGGAAGCAAGAAGGACAGAGGGGAGTGATCAACAATGGTAGACACAACAAGGACTCCTTTTCTAGGATTTAAAAATGTTCTGCAGCAGGTGCAGTGGTGCATACCAGTAATCCCAATACTTGGGAGACTGAGGCAGGAGAATTGCAGGTTTGAGGCCAGCCTCAGCAATTAGGGAGACCTTCAGCAACTTAGCGAGACCCTGTTTCAAAATAAAAAATAAAAATGGCTGGGGGTATAGCTCAAAGGTAGAATGCCCCTGGGTTCAACCCCTAGTGCCCCCCAAAATAAAATAAAATAATATAATAAAATAAAATAAAAATGTTCTGCAGTCCCTGCAACACAAACTGTGAGCTGACATTACCTTTCATTTCATTTTGTTTATTTGTATTTTACCTTTTTATTTCATTTTTAAATTTTATTTTATTTATTGCAGTGCTAGGGATTGAACTCAGGGCGTTACACATGCTAGGCAAGCACTCTACCACTGAGCCACACCCCCAGCCCTTTTTAAAATTATTATTATTTTTGAAGCAGGGTCAACTAGTTGCCCCAGGTTGACCTTGAACTGGCGATGCTCCTGCCTTAGCTTTCTGAGTAGCTGGGATTACTGGCCTGAGCTGCTGCACCCCCTACACTTTGCCTCTTTAAAAGAAATGTGCAATTTGGTGGGATGTTCTTCTAAAATACTCAATGATTCTTAAAACTAGTGTGCCTGTCTGTTATGAAAGAGAATAAAAGTATAAATGTTTAGCACTGTTAAAACAAAAAAGAAAGAAATGTGTACAGAGGTGATTTGGAACTTAATACAAGGCATAGAAATAGAAATACATACAAAATAAGCAAATACATACAAAAGATTCATAACAGACTGATCCTGTGCAACAGGACAGTCTTGGGCAGTCTAAGAGGAACTGCTTACCATTTTAGAAGCAAATTGACTAAGAAAGAAATACATATTATTATATTTTATTCAATCTATAAGGAACATGATAGTAGAAATAATGTAAAATGAAATCCAAACTGCTCACCATAAAAATTTATCATAGATGAAGCAGCTCTACCCCATAAGATTCAAAGTATAAAAACTGACCCAAGGCAAAAGACAGTCTCTGTAAAAATATTCCACAGAAGTTCAAACAGTGGCTAATGCTATATACCATAAAACTTACTAGCGACCAATGATTGACACATGAATCAAATCTTCTCAATAAAATTTAAATCTTACAAACTGATCCAGATAAATTGGACCTGTAGAAGCAGTGACCCCAGAGCCTTTGAAAGAGGATGTGGACAGAAAGATTATTGCAATCAAATCTTTGCTATAAAATCCACATGGAAAAGAATTGGACCAGTGATGATAATTTTAGTAAAATAATAAGAAAATGTAAAAATTGGAAGAGTTTGACTGGAATATGTGGGAAATTAATTAATAAATTGCAGGAATTAGCTGTAAAGATACTTTTTTCATGAAAATTCATCCATACTCACATATTTCTGATTAAAATGTTTGGGTAGAATCAGAATATTATCGTGGTAAAAAAAAAATCAGTGAAACCAAAATAACCTTTGGGCTTCATGAGAATGCTCATGGCAGTGGAGAAACTGTACAGGGTGACAACTGGTGGTAGCCACCAGACCAACCTGAGCCCCTGACAGTGACGAGGAAGGCCTGGCTGACAACCAGGAAAAGTCACTCCTTTCCTGGGAGGACCTTGATAAATACTTCATTTGTTGATTTATTGGCTTTACATCATCTTGTCCCAAACAAGAATTTAAGACAGCTGAAGAAAAGGAAAGGGACAGATAAAATGAAATTTCAAATAAATGAGAGAAGAAATCATAATTTTGAGAACTATTCTGATTTACCAATCTAGCAATGTGGCAGGAATTACTACAATGATTTCTTTTTCCATGTTTCTGCAATATTATTAATAACTCCTTCCTGAGGCTAAAATATTGAAAATGAAAATACTTCTTTGAAATTTTTTCCCAAACACATCAGTTCCAGACCATATTTAGATTCATTCAATCCTGTCCTCCAGTTTAGTAATTTCACAGTGAGCGTCTTGCTATACATTTTCATGTCTGGACTCCCCCTATCATCTTTTTGCCTCTCTGCTTTGGATGAAAATCCTTGAAATATATGTGCTGCGCCGCAGAGATGGCATAAATCTTGCCTATTTCTTGCTTCTTGGAGTGAATATTTCATCAAGTCCCTGGACTTTGATGGGATCCAAGAGGCCACAGATATTTTTCAAATACATAAGAAAAATCAAAATTAAAGAATGAAATGATAAAGATTGCCATTAATACACCTAAGAGAGAAATAAGCCTTGATACCTTTCCTGTTTAAATTTTTCATAAAGAGACAGATGCAGAAATAGAATGAAAAGTATAGCATTGAAAACTGAAATCTTGACAACAGAAACCATATCCACCTGCCCGCTTCTCTTTCCCTGAGCTCCTAAATCAGACAATTTCTGTGTCATGCGGGTGAGGCACTTCACAGGTTCTGATGGCCCAGGTGGCGCTCAGGTGGGCAGCCAGTCATTCCTTGTTGAGCCCTGGCGCTGTGCTTGGTGCCATAGGACACGTGGGGAACTCACACTGTGCTGCCATGGGTGTGTCCTTGCCACCTCCTCCCATTAAACCTTAAATACAATAGCAAGGGAAAAAACTGGAAATATGCCTAGCCTAGTGTGGGGCAAATACACAGTTTTTAAGAAGTGCTAAATACTGTTTGAGTTAAACACCCTCGCTCATGGATGCCCCAGTGAACCAGAGTTTTCTTACTTGATATTTCTTCTTTAAGATTATCATGAAATCCATTATCTAGTGATTACTTTTTGTGCTCCAACTCGGTGCCAAGCTCTCTGCTGAGTATGGGGCACATGACAATGAGCAGAAACAAAAACTCTGCCTCACAAGCAAAGGTTCTAATGCAAGACAAGGAGAAAAGGAAGAGAGAATAAGATAAAGAATCTCAAATTGTGAGGAGAACTATTGAAGAAGGTTGACGGTTAAAAAGAAGGGCTAGTGGATGGTGAGAGACAGTTTCTCAGAAAAAGTACCATTTAAGATGAAAGCAAATGAATGAGAGGGAGCCAACCCAAGGCCAACGCGGGAGGAGCCTTCCAAGCAGAGGAAACGGAGGGTGCAAAGCAGGTCAGGGCGTCTGCTGGTCACAGGAGGAGGTGGGAGTGGGGGAAAGCATGCAGAACCTGGTAGACCCTGGTGCTGGCTGCAGCATTTTTTCCAGGGAGAGCAGGAAGCTGGCACACTCTGGTTGATGAGCAGAGAATAGGTGGAGAGGAGAGGCTGCAGAAGTGGAGCCCCAATCCAGGCATCTGTGCACATTAAAATTAATATGGAATGAGCCAGGTGTGGTAGTGCACACCTATAATCCTAGCACTTGGGAGGCTGAGACAGGAGAATCACAGATTTGAGGACAGTCTCAGCAATTTAGCAAGACCTACAACAACTTAGCAAGACCCTGTTTCAAAATAAAAAATAAAAATGGCTTGGGGTGTCGCTCAGAGGTAGAATGCCCCTGAACCCAATACCAAATACCAATATAATGATAATAATAATAATAATAATAATAATAATATGGAATACACTCAAGGCCTCTGAAATGTACACTTAAAAAAGTCAAAATGGTAACTTTTATGGTAATGTGTATTTTGCCACAATAAAAGTAATTAATATGAGCCAGATGTGGTGGTGCATGCTTGTAATCCCAGAACTTGGAAGGCTGAGACAGGAGGATTGCAGGTTCCAGGAGAGCCTCAGCAAGTGGTGAGACTCTCATCAACCTAGCAAGACCCTGTTTCAAAAAAATATAGAGTAGGGCTGGGGTGTAGTTCGGAGGTAGAATGCCCCTGGGTTCAATTCCCAGTACCACACATAAAAAAAGGAATTAATATGGACAAGAAATGGTGTTCCCTAAATACACCTTGCTACGAATATTGTTTCTTCCCATCTCAGACCTACAGGCGCTCCAGGGAGCAACGAGCAGTACAATGTGGGAATGGTTGGGACACACGGGCTGGAGACCTCTCACGCAGACACTTTCAGCAGCAGCATTTCAAGAGAAGGCACCCTGATGATTAGAGAGGTAAGTTGGTATAACAACTGTGCAGAAGAAGTGCATTTCTTAAGTGGTTTTTATATTAGAGCTTTGCCAGAAATGCTTACAGCATGTATTTTAAGCATGGGGAGTGGGGAAACCTGCTTCTAAATGGTTGAGTGATTTTAATTGTCTGCTCCCTTCTTTCCTGTATCCTTCTAAGCTTTTGCAGTGTGACTTAATTACATTAGTCGAAATTCTTTGGTAGGAGCTATGCAAATTGGAATATAAAATTTGAGCCTGAGGATATAAAACTGGCAAACCCAGATGTTTCCTACAACAGAAAAGCAGAAATGAATGGTCTCTCTGAATAGCATTGGTGATTTTGTTAGCCTTCTCTCCACCCCCCACAGTTTTATCCTTGTGGATTTTATATAGAAAATTCTCAGTAGTTTCAAGAAATGGTGATATCATCTTATCTCATTAAATTAACATTAAAAATATGCTATTTTGGTAGAAGAACAAAGAAACATGCAGATCTACTTTAAAATGTACCTTAGCACTTTGGGTAATCTTTCTTTTTTAACTCTAGTAACATCATTTCATTTATTGGAGGCACTTGTGCCCTTTCATCTGTCCTTCCAACATGCAGTGGCTCCCCACTGTGTCTGTGCTCACCAGGAAGGCCCTACAAATTAGAATTTGTCTTCTCTTCTTTTCACTCCATCATCACCATTGCAAGTTTGAAAGCAGCTCTTTACCTGGAGAAAAAATAATGGTTAGCAACATTGGGCAAATGTTGACTGACCTATACCTGCATCCACTTTATTATCTCTAGAATTCCATAAATAATAATCTAGGCTGGGTGTCTTGGTACACACATGTAATCCCAGTACTTGGAAGTCTGAGACGGGAGGATCACAGGTTCGAGGACAGCCTCAGCAAGTAGTGAGACTCTCATCAACCTAGCAAGACCCTGTTTCAAAATAAAAATAGGGCTAGGGGTATAGCTCAGAGGTAGAATGCCCCTGGGCTCAATCTTGAGTACCACAAAAAATAAATAATAATAATAATAGTAATAATAATGATGATGACAATAATAATAATCTAGCACTTATAAGATGGTTGAGAATATTAAATGAATTAGTTAATAAATGCAAGTGTTCAATAAATGTTAACTATTTTATTTGCTCTCTCCATAAATTGAATTCTCCTTTTACTTCTTATCACTACCCACATTCTTGTATCATCTGTCATTCTCCCTCTTCAGCCAGGATAGAGTTGGGAAATCCTAATAGCAGATTTTGCGCTATAGGAAGTAGAGGGCAAGAGGGCATCTCACTTTTGTAAGAAAGAAAGGGACTGTAGTTTTGAGATGAATAAGGCCTTTGAAGTAATAATTGGCAGTGGGGCTATAACTAGAAGACTAGTTCACAATGCAACTTGCTAGAATTTCATTTTATGGCCTTGTCGAATCTTTCAAGTAGGCTTTAAAGAATCCTTTCACGTATGCCTGGAATGAAAGATGGACTTGGCTGCTGAAGCTGACGGTGTGTCCGCTGGTATATAAATCTCCCATTGTGGTGAATGGGTAATTTCCACAGACGCGTAGAGGCTTCTGTCACTATGGCTCAGCACTTGGGAAAACATGAGGGAAAATGTTCTGGACTGAGATACTCTTTAACTTCGAATAAAAGGACTCCAGTTTCTAATGTGGCTTAAGATTTGCCTGAGTCTTTATGACAGTCACTACCTCCAAGGAGACATTTGGAGCCACATTTCAGTTCTGTTGCCAGCTATATCCGCATGGCCTTGTGTTATTTAAAGCACTCCAGTATTCTACAACCACAACCGATCATTTTGAAAATCACATTCACCAGTCTCGTATGAATTTGATCTATTGAGGGACCCTCAAATCCTTTTGTTCTCTCAGTTTCTAAATTCTGCTTTTCCCAAATGTGGGCTTTTAAAATAACAATCTGAATTACTCAGGGTTCTTCAGAGAAACATAATATATATACAGAGAATGTATCCATATATAGAGAGAGTGTGTATATGTGTATGTACATATATATACATACATGCACATGTATATTTAGATTCACTGATTGATTATGAGGATGTGGCTCCTGTGGTTATGGAGGCTGAGAATCCAGTGATCTGCCATCTGCAGGCTAGAACCCCAGGAAAGCAGATGGTGTAAATCCCAGTCCAGGGGCAGGTGAAGATGAGATGAGCTGCCCCAGGTCAAATTGTGAGGCAAAACAGTAAGGAGGGCAAACTCTTTCTTCCTCTGCCTTTTGTTCTATTCAGGCCCTCAGTAGATGGATGCCTCCCCAATTTGGGTATGATAATCTCCTTTACTGAGTCCACCAATTCAAATGCTAATATCATCCCCAGAAACACTCTTACAGACACATCCAGAAATAATGTTTAATCTGGGCCTCCTGTGGCTCAGTCAGGTTGACACATAAAATTAAATGTCACACAAATCTTGAGTTAAAATCCATTAATAGTACATGTATTAAAAAGATAAATACAGGCTAAAAGTATATCCTTGGCAATGTGAGAAAATAAAGCTAAAAATTCATTATAATAAGGTTTAGCTTTTAAGGTACTGTTAGGTCAGTCCCCCCAAGATGAACATCAGGAAGTCACTCAACTCCTCCTGTGAGTGGACTAGATGGCCCTGTACGACCACAGGGGCTCTGTACCAGGTCTGTCAAAGGCACACACTCTCCCTTGTTGTCTTTCCCTCTCCTGTTTCTGGTTTTCCCGATCCTCCAGCTCCACAGGACTGTTTTTACTCTAGTTCTAGAACATACCACACCAGCTGTGATCTGCCATTTTGTCCCTCTGCTGGAAGTGCTATTCTCCCCCAGCAGACTCCTGGTCTGGCCCAGCCTTCCTTCTCTCCGGGAACTTAGGGGCCTCTGTCCATAGCATCTTCCGGGAATCAGCTGGTTTCTCTCCCGTGTCTCTCCACCGCACTGAGCCAGAACACTAGCTTGCCATCATGAAGCCTCTTTTGGTTACAAATAATATGGAAAAGAACCACTTTAACACAGCCTAAGGAAAAAAAAGTAGAAGAATGGTAGGTATCAGTGCTGTGTGCATGTATGCCTCTATCACTCTAAACTTCATCATGATGTATGATTACAATGCACCAATAAAATAAAAAATAATAAAAAAAGAAATAGGGGGATAAAGATTCAGAGGTATTTCCTGGGAGGAACCCAATGGAGGAAAGTGAGCTGGACCCCTATGTAGGACCGGAACCACACCCTGACAGGGGCTAGGCAGCTGCTCCTGTGCAGTTGCTGCCTGTCTCTCCTAACGCTCTCCTCCTCGTTTCTCCTGTTCTTCTCTCCCCATAGACCAGCTTTCCTCCCTCTGCATGCTTAGGCTCTCACCTCTCTGCCCTCCTGCAAGACATTCACCATATCGTAGCTCAGTTGCAGAGACTGGCCAGTTCCCCTCAAACCCAATGTTGCATTTTTTTGGGAATCTGGTCCCACTTGGCTCGGGTGTCCCATCAGCTGTGGCCAGGAGTAGAGACCCTGGTACCATAGTGCAGCCCAGAGCTCCTTGATTTCACCACTTGGGACAAGTTAACTGATTTTGTGTACTGCAACTTTTCCATCTGTAAAATGGGGACAGTGGGAGCCAGCCCACGGTGTTCTTGTGAAGAGTCAGTGGAATAGCAGACCTGAAGTGTTTAGCACAGTACCTGGCATGTGTTGATAGATAGGACATCATAGCACCCATTTCCACAGGAATGGTGAGGCAGAAGGTCAGGGACATTGTCAGGGTTCTGTTAAGGAGGTCCTAGATGGCATGGCTGTTGTTCATTATCTTTGTGTTCACAGAGTACCTAGCATAGAGAAGATATTTAATAAGAAGGTGCTGTTTGAACAAACCAAGGGCAATGACTCAGAAGTGGCCCGATTCAGGGGTCATTGCTTCAAGCTTCTCACTGTCTGAGCTACTTCTCCTCATTAAGGTCTCTTCAGGCTTTATTTGTTAACCAGTGTATCTGCATCAGTTTTTGGCCCAAAGCAGAATGCTACCAATACAAGAGAGACTGAAAAATTCTAAAGCGACAAGGCGTGATTTACGCTATTGGGAAACTGAGCAGGGCGGGGAGGGGGTATTAAAAAGCTTTTCAATATTCAAATAAAAGAAGGAAGGAAAAGCTGCCCGGTGCACATGGAAAGCAGGGACAGTAAGATAAATTGGAACTGGATTCCCTTAATGTCATTTAGAAGATGAAATGTTCAACTCTGGGAATAGGTACTATTCAAGCTCCAGATGAGCACTGTGACAGACGAATCTAGAACAGGCCCCCTCCGGGACAGTTTGTGGTTCAAGATCAAGTTGCCAAGAAACATTGGACACTAGGCCTTCCTATCATTTCACAAGCTTCCTTGTAGCACTCTTTCAGGAGCTTGGGAGTCTGTTTTGTCTCTCACACAACCCCCCCCACACACACACACACAAAGTGCCTACTGTTATTCCACAGACAGATAAAGAGATGTACCTATAGGCCAAGCCAAGCTCTGGAAGAAAGAAGCCAGGCCAATGAGATGGTCAGAAAAAGGGCCTGAACCCTTGCCCATGCCAGCCCCAAAGAGGGTAAGGAGTATGCCTGCGTTGTTCCTAGCTGTTCTGTGTTGAACTGAATACTTCACACTTGGTAGGCACTCAAAAGTGTTGTGTTGATGAGTGAAAGAAAGGAAAGGCAGGCATGAAATCATTACTTAGCTGGGTCCACTCTAAGAATCCTTAGTGAGCTAGTTGCGTGTTAAATCAAGAAGTACAAAGCCACGTGAGGTGGTGCACGCCTGTAATCCTGGTACTTGGAAGGCTGAGACAGGAGGATTGCAGGTTCAAGGCCAGCTTCTGCAACTTATACCCTGTTTCAAAATTATAAAAAAAAAGGGGCAGCTGGAGGTGTATCTCGATGATCAAATGACCCTAGGTTCAACCCTCAGTACCCCCAAAAAAGTACCAGACTATGCACAGCAAAAGGAACAACCAACAGTGCAAGGACAACCTACAGGATGGGAGAAAATATCTGCAAACTCTACATCTGACAAGGGGGTTGTTATCCAGAATATATAAGAAACTCAAAAACCTCAGTAGCGAAGGAACAAGCCAATTAAAAAATGGGCAATAGATCTAAACGGACATTTCTCAAAAGAAGATAGATGGCCAACCAGTGAGTTTCAACCAGCATCCTCATGCTGTGACCCAAGCACCTACCATGCAGAGCTCAGAGGAAGAAAGATTTATGTGCTCATGATTCTGAAGATTTCAGCTCATGTGTATATAGTCCTTTAACACCGGCTGCCAAGCAGAGCCTAAGCTACAGGTACTTGAGGCATGATGGCAAGGAGCAGAGAGAGTAAGGGGGCGGGGCCAGGACATATATAGTCCCCAAGGCCACACCCCCAGGGATCCACCTCCGAGCATGGCTGCTTCTGTGAGGTCTCAGGAATATTTTATTTTCAAACCATAACACGTTATATGAAGAATATCCAACATCATTAATCAGGGAAGTGCAGATCAAAACTACAATGAGATTACCTCACTCCAGTAAGAATGGTTATTATCAGGAAGACTAACGATAACAAGTGCTGGTGAGGATGTGGAGAAAAGGGGACACTTGCACACTATTTATGGGAATGTAAATTAGTATAGCCATTATGGAAAATAGTATGGAGGCACCTCAAAAAATAAAAATAGAACTGCCACCTGTTCTAACAATCCCACTTCTGGTATATATCCAAAGGAAATGAAATCAGTATGTCAAAAAGACATCTCCACTCCTATGTTCATGGAAGCACTATTCACAATAGCCAAAAATGGAAACAACGTAAGTGTCCATCAACTGATGAATGGATAAAGAAAATTTGGTACATATATATATATATACAAGGACATACTATTCAGCCATAAAAAGGATGCAAACCTGTCATTTGTGACAAGATGGATGGAACCAGAGATCATATGTTAAATGAAGTGACCCAGGCACAGAAAACAAGTATTGTATGATCCCATTCATATGTGGAATCGAAAAAAGTTGATCTCATAGAAATTGAGACTAGAATGGTGGTACCAGAGGTGGGAGAGTAGGGTGAGGAAATGATGGGGAAAGACTGATCAGTGACTAAATTACAATTACATAGGTACCAGAAAAGAAGCGTAAGACTTGCCAGGCCTACAATATGGGTGCTGGCTTTTTGGGGACCAGAGTTGTTTTTCAATCCTGTCTTTTATCCCCAGGATTTTTGGGAGGAGACTCCTCTCCAGAGCGGTGGTTTCCAAACGTGTTAGGTCATGCAGCCCATTAGCAAAAGTTTTCAACGATGCATACAGAGCTTGCAGAGTGTAGCTATAAAATGTCCTTAAAGGACATTAGGAAGGAATGCGATAAGAAATATCTCAAATGTTCTGTTGTCATGATGACTTTGCTTCTTTACTGCCCACATCACAAAGCCCTATAGTCACTCACTGGGAGACTTGATAGTAATGATAGTGGATATAAATCCATATTTTCAAATACTTTTCTAGATCACTTTAATGTCTTTGGGAACTCCTGTCAGATCTAATTAGTTAGTCATTATTTTGACCTTAGGAATGACAAAGAAACAGTTGTCTTTACAGCAGTAAAGTTATACAGTTGTTTCTTTACAGCAGTATTTTAGGTCATATATCTGTGTTGTGGCTTTATTTCACTGAAACATCACAATATGATCTGTAAATTCAATTAACTGGTTGTGTTACACACACACACACACACACACACACACACACACACACCACAGTAGGAAACAAACTTGCAAGTGCAGGCCCTGTTCAGCCCCCTATCTGGTGGCATCCCTGTCTCTGCACAGGGGACTCCTCACACACACACCAAATTTGACTTCTAACTGTCCCTTCTGCAAAAAATAAGGCCTCAGGGTCAACCCCTTTAGTAAACATTAGCAAAGCTTGATTTCTTTTTTATTTTCTTAGATAAAATAGAAATAGGAATGCTACCTTCCCACACCCCTGGCAGCCAATCTGGACTCCTTTCACCTGTGCTGTGTAAGGGCTGACACTGCTCTGTGGCTCATTTCCTTTCTCTAATGGTCCTTGTGTTGTGCCCCTCAGCCGGCTGGAGAGAAGAAGCGATCTGGGCACGGAGACAGCAATGGCTTCGCCGGCCACATCAACCTTCCCGACCTGGTGCAGCAGAGCCATTCCCCAGTGGGAACCCCCACCGAGGGCCTGGGGCGTGTCTCCACCCACTCCCAGGAGATGGACTCCGGGACCGAGGTAGGTGCTGGGACACAGTCATGACGGCTCTGTTCTCCTTCGTGGGTTCTGAAATCCTGCATTCTTCAAGAACGGGGCTTTGCCAAACTCCCTAAAATGTGTTGGTTGTTCTTTACTGTACAACTATTTATACAAATACTCAAGTGGAGAAATCATAGCTGCAGAGCAAGGAAAAGTGCTCAGACATCATCTGGACCAATACCTGCTTTTACAAATGAAAGTGCTGGGGCTCAGGGATGTTGACTTGCCGAGGCACACACTGGTATGCAACACAGCGTGGACCAGAACTGGGACTTCCTGTGTCTCAAGCCAGTGATGGAAAAATCTGTTAGGCGATGCTCAGAGGTGTCATTGGCCAGTTAGATGAGTTCACAGGGTATAGTCATGTTTGACAAATAGCCCTGTGAGTCACACAGAAGGCCCTGTGTGTGATAAAGCCTATGCAGTATTGTTTTTGCAGTATCCACACACTGAATTTTTATGATGCACCCTTGGATTCTAAAGTTACAAAGCATATGAGCTTTGCATACCCCAAGGAAAACACAGTGCATATTGGAGAGTACAACATCCCAATGTAGTTTCATGCAGTGTGGACAAATGTTTTCTGCCTGAACACCTCTGTCACTACCAAAGAGGACCCCATAGGACTGAACTCTGGTTGGAGTTCTGCAGCCGCCCCAGCTCTAAGGAGGAATGTTATAGTACCTGCCCCACCTCCCCCATAGACTTGTAAAGAGCAAAGGAAGGATGTATGTGGAAGTGCTCTATAGGGTAGAGTCCTACCTGAGGAGGATGAAATGATTTTTAGTTCAAAGGGTGGAGGGGTGCCGGGCGTGGTGGCACACGCTTGTAATCCCAGTACTTGGGAGGCTAACACAGGAGGATTGCAGGTTCTTAGCCAGCCTCAGCTACTTAGTGAGGCCCTCCACAACTTAGTGAGACCCTGTTTCAAAATAAAAAATAAAAAATAGTGCCGGAGGTGTAACTCGGAGGTAGAATGCCCCTGGGTTCAATCCCCAGTTCTGCAAAAAAAAAAAAAGAAAAGAAAAGGTTGGAGGGAAAATCTCGAGTTAAATCAGATTAGATCTTTGTGGTTTTCTCCTGATATGTTTAGGGGTCTTGGGACATTGGTTTCTTTTATAATAAAAATCTAAAAATAAAACTAAAGATGTTCGGTTAAAGACATTTATCCCCAAGAAAAGGTACTTATGCCGATTATGTCTGTGATGTTAAAAGGATGAGTGCTTCAGTCAGTTTTCTCACTGCTGTGACCCAAAAACCTGACCACACAACTTAGAGGAAGGAAGATTTATTTGCTCACAGTTCTGGAGATTTCAGGGGTTCAGTCCAGGTCAGGCCTGGTTACACCGGTGTAGCTCAAGGCATGGAGGCAGGAGGCAGAGAGAGGGGAGAGCAGAGGCTCTGCTCTCACATCATGGAGGCCAGAAGCAAGAGAGGAGAGCCAGGGGACTCAAGGATACAAGCATAGTCCCCCAAAGCCATACCCCCAGTGACCCACCTCCTCCAGCCACACCCCACCTGCTGAGGTTACCACCCAATAGATCCATCACAACCCTCGTGACTTAATTATATCAACTCTGAACATCACTACATGAGCTCTTTCAGAGGACATCCTTCCTCTAACCATAGTATTGTAGTAGAAGTAATGAAGATGACAGACAAACTAGGGAGGTGGTGATTACAGCTGTTTGGACAAAATTCAAATATGGACTATTGATTGTGACATAAAGCTCTGATATTGAGTTCAGACTTCATGTCTTCCTGGTGCTATCTAAGCTCTTGAGATATGTATTTTAATTAAGCCCTCAAGGTGCATTGCCCTAAACCTAACATCTTCATGAAGTCCCCACATAAAGCATGTAAACATCAGCATCCTTTCATGGGAACCATCATGGGAAAGAGAAATCAACTCCTGGACGAAATTGTCCCTGCAGTAAAAATTTTAAAGCATTTGGAGCCAATACCAGCCCACATGTATCACCAGGCCAAAGGGGAAGGGTGTAAAAGCCACCCTTCTAAGAGAGGACCTCTTGGGTTGACATGTGTCCGGACACATGTGCTGTGTACACATGCTTACATGGTTTATTGTCAATTGTGTCAGCTTTCCTTAAGACCAATCAACATGAGTTTGCTTTTACTTAAAGGTAGAAATAAGTTCTGTCACCACAGTGACCTTCCTCAGGGTGCCATATGCTATCCACAGTGTAGTTTTCTTGTGGCACCTCTTGGAGTCTGATCTTTGATGAAGCCCTGCAAATGTACAGCGACTAGTCAGCAACCGAATCCAGGAGAATCTGGAGACAGGCGCACACACTGACCAGGGGCTGGGCTGTGAACAGCTGGGTAGAGCAAGGCCTCTGCAATCATTGCAAAGCCCAAGCACAGTACTGTTAGCGCTGTTTGTTCCTGCAGTATTTACTTATCCACTTTTCCTAATCTTCTTGCTCATTGATTAGTATGGCATGGGGAGCAGCACCAAAGCCTCCTTCACCCCTTTTGTGGACCCCAGAGTATACCAGACATCTCCCACTGATGAAGACGAAGAGGATGAAGAATCATCAGCTGCGGGTAAGCCAGAGGGCCCCGGCCTTTTAGCAACAGCCTGGTTTCCTTTCTGGTATAGCCTGATAAGAAAATTAATCATTAGTTCAGTAGTTAAGCCATTTAATGCTTGGGCCATGTCTTAAAAGAAAGATTTTTCTTAATTATTGTTTTTGTAGGATTCCTAAAACAAATTCCCCACCCCTCAATCTTTTCTATTTTGCTTCTGGTAGGAACCCAGAGGTATCCAGGGACCCTAGGAAAAGCTGTTCCTCAGCGATCTCTGAACTTACCGCATATTTCCCAAAAACAGTTTCTGGGTACAATGCTATGCACGCAGTAGGCACTTAAGTGCGTGTTGAGTTGTGTTGAGTTTTAGGTGTGTGCTTCCCACCACAGCGGTCTGGCTGATTGAGAGCATAGCTTGCTTTCTGGACTTCTGCAACTCACTAATCATTCAAGTCAGTTTAGGCCAACTTTTCAATTGATAATGTGGAATTTTACAAAGTAAATCTTTTCTTGCATACGTTTACAGGAGGTGGGATAATGTTTTTGACTTTATGGGATTAACAGTAATTTTCTAGACCATCCAAGCAGTGTCTATAAGGCTGTTTTGCTAATGAATAAAATATTGCTTCTATGAATGACTTACATTTTTCTACTAAAAATATATGAAATAAGTGTAGTTTCAGAGTTTCTGTGCCATTACTATAATATATACTAAACAAGGGGAAATCATAGTGCTTTGAAGCCCCTTCTCCATAACTCCGCTGGTTATCTTTTAAGATGCCATTGACTTCTCTGATTCTTTTTCTCAAAGCTCTATTTACTAGCGAACTTCTTAGGCAAGAACAGGCCAAACTCAATGAAGCAAGAAAGATTTCAGTGGTAAATGTAAACCCAACCAACATTCGACCTCATAGTGACACACCGGAAATCAGAAAATACAAGAAACGATTCAACTCGGAAATACTTTGTGCAGCTCTGTGGGGTATGTTGGCACTTTTTCCCACTCATATTGACCCTCGAACATTAAAAGCCTATGGACCTTACCGTCAGAAAACAATAGTTGAACTGGAGGTGTTGGGGACCTGACTTGGGATATCTTGACCATAGGAGAAGCCCAAAGCAATTTTATATGTAGAAAGAGCCGATGCCCCAGTACTGAGGATGAGTGCCACAGTGATGGGCTGAAGCCAGCAACAGACCAGCCACCACATGATACACAGCTACTGTGTCCCGCACTGGGGGTGTACCCCACGTTCTGTCTCTGTGATCCACACAACATCCTGCAAGTTGAATCATGGCATTGCTTTCATTTCACTGCTGAAACACCAGTCCAGCATATTCCAGTGAATTGCCCAATCAGCAGCAGTACTAACACTTGAAAAGAAGAACAATGATGAGCCTTCCCTTTTAGTTCATACATCAACCTGCAATTCTTGTGAACAAGATCCGTAGGCCAGGTGTGGTGATCCCAGTGTTTGCGAGACTGAGACAGGAGGATCACAGGTTTGAGGCCAGCCTCAGCAACAGTGAGACCCTGTTTCAAAATAAAAAGTGATTGGGGTGTAGCTCAGAAGTAGAATGCCCTTATCAAATTCCTGGTCTGTGTCACTCTAAACGTCATGGGCAGATCAGGACATGGCCCATCTGTATCCCTCTAAAATACTAGACCAGCCAGGCATGGAGGTGCACACTTGTAATCCCAATATTTGGGAGGCTGAGACTAAGATCTCAGGTTCAAGGGCAGCCTCACCAGCTCAGTGAGACTCTTAGCAAGATGCTGTTTCAAAATAAAATATAAAAAGGCCTGGGAGTATAGCTCAGAAGCAGAATGCCCCTGGATTCAATCTGAGGAAGGAAGGAAGGAAGGAAGGAAGGAAGGAAGGAAGGAAGGAAGGAAGGAAGGAAGGAGAAAGAAAAGGTACTAGGCCTAGTAGGCCTAGGGCACTATAATTTTAAAAGGCTAAAAGCATTCAAGATATTAGCAGAAAAGAATATGAAGCCTGGAGACCATTTCATGAGAGGTATGATGGCTATATCCTCTGGAGACAAGACAGAGGAGAATAAGATAGCTACATTTAGTATTGAGAGGCTTGACATGTGGATGAAAGACTGGACATTCATGTTCAGAATACAGAAGTATAAGTAAGAGAAGTTCATGAGTTACATGTCTGTGAATATAGTCTGCGGCACAGTGACCCTCTCAATATATGTATGTTGCAGAGTGTAGATGATTAATTTAGGTATGAATTTTTAGGATGATAGCTATCCATACAAGACCACTTACCTGGAAGAGCTTTTATAATAAGGATTAATGCATGGCAGGTGGGCTGGACTAGATTTAGATACCTGAGTAGTCTCTCAGTCAGTGTGTGACTCTCAATCTATTTTTTATACTTGTATTGGTGTATTATAGTCTCACATCCTAATGTAGTTCATAGTGATAGTGGCATACATGCACACAACACTCTCAGTCTATTAACACCTTCTCTTGAACTGGTTTATCATTTTCCTAACAGATAGCAGAACCCTGAATGTACAGGACATAAGATAGTTAAATTTTGGTGTGAGAAGGGCTTTTCTTCCAGTGGAGTACAGAAATGAAACTCTAATTGTGTGTTAAAGATGGAGGCTAAGTTCCTAAGAAATCACTGCATGGATAAATGTGGGGGTGAACCTTGGGGAAGGAGAGAAGTGGGGTGTGTAGGGAGAGCTAGGAAAGAGGTACTTGTTACAGGAAGGGAATAAAGGCAAATTGAGTCACATTCACAGCCGTGCCTAAGGCTCCTCTTGATAAGCACTCTCTGTACTAGGTGGTAAATGGCTGGATGTAATGAATGCCACTGCCACTTTATAAAAGAAAACTATAATTCCATTACTGGGGGACTGATTTAATTACTGTGACAGAGCTTATACTTCTACACTTCCCACTGTAGTGCCTACTTGCCCATTGTTTATATTTACAAAGCACAGTCTCTTGGGTTTTACAGGGACCCCGCATGCAGAAGGTTAAAGCCCATAAAAAATCAGTCTTGAGGTTCTTCTTATATTTGCAGGTGTAAACCTTTTGGTGGGAACTGAAAATGGCCTGATGCTTCTGGACCGAAGTGGGCAAGGCAAAGTGTATAATCTAATCAACCGGAGACGATTTCAGCAGATGGATGTGCTAGAGGGACTGAATGTTCTTGTGACAATATCAGGTACATTATTCGGTTGACCTAGGTCTCCAGGTCTGCACAGGTAGAAAAGGAGATTACCTTGTTTCTGAGGAAACAGTAAGCTCTGCCCTTCCCAGCCCACAAACAACACAGGAAGTTATAGTGGTGTAGCCTGCCTGAGGTCACCCACATTCCTAACACTGGAGATTCTGACTTTCAATAGGGTAGTCTATCACCTCTGCATTAAGTCTTAGTGAGGCAGTGATGTACCACAAAAGCTGTATATTTGTAGCCCTCTCCCTCTGTCAGGACACAGCAGGGATCTTTTAAAGATGTCTGGACTCCACTGATTACCATACACTCTTAAGATGGAGAATATCAGCCAAGCCCAGTCACGCACACCTATAATCCCAGTACTTGGGAAGCTGAAACAGGAGGATCGCAGGTTCAAGGTCAACCTACGCAATGTAGCAAAATCCTAAGCAACTTGGAAAAAACTGTTTGAAAATAAAAAATAAAATAGGGCTTGGTGTGTAGCTCAGAGGTAGACTGCCCCTGGTTTCAATCCCCAGTACCAAAAAATAAACAAATAAAATGGAGAATATCAAAATGTAGCCTTCTGGGAAGGGAATTTAGTAAGCAGAAATTTCTCTGATCTCTCATCTCACAACAGCTCTTCCTACATACAGTCCATTGATGTTTTGGGAAGTGCAGCTGGACCACTGGGTAACCAAGTCTGTGGAGCAGAGTGAGGCAATCATTACCACTACTCTCTGTAGCTTTCTAGTTCCCAAAAAGAACTTTTAAAAAACAATAGAGACTGGCATGGTGGCACATGCCTGCAAATCCCAGTACTTGGGAAGCTGAGATAGGAGGATTGCAGGTTTGAGACCAGTCTCAGCAACTTAGCGAGACCCTGTTTCCAAATAAAAAATAAACTAGGGCTGAGGGTATGGCTTAGAGGTAGAATGCCCCTGCGTTCAATCCCCAACACCACAAAAAGAAAGAAAGAAAAAATAACAAAGATGAAAGCCTTATTACTGACAAATAAAACATATAACCTGAGAGAATCAATGTTTGTTGAAAGGCAGGATTTATTTTTCCTTTATTACAGTGTTTGAAGGAGGTTAGCAAATACCTGTCTTTCCTCCCCATTCCATCCACTGTGGAACCAACTGCACTGCTACATTTTAGAACACCCTGGGGAGAAATGAAAGTCCAGGGTGAGAGTCTGGGGGTGGGGCTCAGGCATCCCAGCATTCAGAGCTCATGAGGGGTTCCCATTGTGCCACCACGCTTGTGAACATGGCTCCACACTCAGCCTTTATTGCACAGAGACAACACAGCGCGTCTGCGCTGGCCTTGAAGAAAGTTTAACTCTTAACCCGGACTTCTATTTTGAGAAAATGACTTCACTTGGCACTACAATTCCCTCTTTATTTTACCTTTCCATATAATGCTTAGAGTTTTATCCTGCCCAAGTAAGGGTTAGCCAAGTCAATTCTTTCTGTATTATGATTCAAGTTTAATTCTGTGTAGTTCTTTGTTCTGCCTAATTGCTTTCTTGATTGCTGCACTATCAAATCAAAATTAAAACCACACATCTGCCAGTCACCTACCAAAGTGGAAGTGCTACCAGAGAACTCTTGTCCAGGCTTCATTATATTGCTAGTGACACACCCTCCTTCCTAAGAGTAACTGTTCCCTCTTATCATGAGGCACAGGTAGGAAAAAGAGAAAATGAAAATAAAAGAAAGCCAGGTGTGGTGGCGCATGCCTATAATCCCAGTACTTGGAAGGCTGAGACAGGAGGATTGCAGGTTCGAGGCCAGCCTAACCAATTTAGCAAGACCCTCACCAACTTAGAGAGACTCTGTTTCAAAATAAAAAATAAAATAAGGCTAGGGGTGTAGCTCAGAGGTAGAATGCCCTGGGTTTAATCCCAGTACCAAAAGGAAAAAGAAGAAGGAAGGAAAGGAAAGGAAAAAGATTCTTGAATTGCCCTCAGATCCACAGTGGCAAAGAAAGGAGGACACACTGGCTCCCTTGCCACTCCTGATCATCATGAGCAGCACATATTCTAGGCTTCTGGTTACAAAAGGGAAGAGTAACTGCACTATGATTCCCTTGGTTTAAGTTCTAGCATGTCAAATACAGCATGCAGTGCTTTAATGAATTCTCTTTAGTGTATATCACATCTGTGAAATATAAAACATCTTTAAAGCCAAAGAGAAATAAAAGGAAAATAAGTGTCCAAGAAATAAAACCTACATGCCTAAAGTTATTATATAGGAAGAACCACCCCAATCTAATGGAGTATGTTAAATTTTGTTCCTTATATACTCTTTATACTGTCTAAATGTTTTATTATCGTTGTATGAATTCTTTACTCCAGATTACTTTGCCAAAAGGAATTTTAAGTTGTTTTTTTCAAATCCACATATTTTTTCTTCTTTCCTGTTTTTGCTTGATATTCCTTTTAATGACCTTAGCACCATAAACTTATCCACTGTCATTTTCTGAACCCAAATTGCCTTCATTGAACTTGTTTCCCTGTCTCCTTTAAAAATTCTCTTTTGTTAGTTAAATAAAACTAATAGTTGTCAGCTTTAAAGTAATGGAGGAGGAGAATAAGAAGCTCTCCATTACCATCCACTCTCAGGTTAGAGTGTGAGGGAAAGGCAGGCACACAAGAGTATGTTAAAATACCCAGTCGTCAGCCAGGTATGGTGGCACACACCTACAATCCCAGTAATTGGGAGGCTGAGACAGGAGGATTGCAGGTTCAAGGCCAGCCTCAGCAACTTAGTGAGACCCTGTTTCAAAATATAAATAAATAAATAAGGGCTGGGCGTGTAGCTCAGAGATAGAATGCCCCTGGGTTCAATCCCCAGTACTACTACTACTAGTAGTAATAATAATGATGCCCAGGGGTTAACATTTCTTCATAGGACTAAATCTAGAATATCCTGGAACTCTGATCAACCACTCTGTCACAGAGTTAGGTCCTAGTAAGCTTAGCAGATGCTGGAAAGAGAATAAGAGCAACTTGCTCAAATAAGAAACCACCTGAGTTTAAAGCCATATTGTAATTTTTGTGATTTGTCTGAAACACCTGGATCTGTTTTAACCATAGCCCTGGTAGAGATAGCACTTCAATGATGAGATGCTGGGGATCTGGTTACTATGCCCTCACACACACAAATTAAATAAAAATGTTAAATAAAGTGGAGGTAAGGAAGGAGAGAGAAAAAGTCATCATAGGGCTTGAAATTAATGCTCTATTATTCCAACAGGAAAGAAGAATAAGCTACGAGTTTACTATCTTTCATGGTTAAGAAACAGAATATTACACAATGACCCAGAAGTGGAAAAGAAGCAAGGCTGGATCACGGTTGGGGACTTGGAAGGCTGTATACATTACAAAGTTGGTAAGTCTCAAGATAGGAGATTGCAAGTTGGGTGTGCTTACTCAATCGGAATTATTTAGTTAAGATTCATTCCATTTTTTCTGTCAGATATTGATGATGCCTAATATGACCAGTTTAAGATGTTGCTGGACCCTTAAATATAATTGAGTTATTCCCCCAAAAGTCAAATTGATAAATTTTAAAGAATACATTCAGAATTGAGGCCTAGGCTCCAGTTTGAATATTTATATGCACTTCCCCCCCCCCAAAGATCCATTAAAATGACAATAAAGGAATAAAAATGCCATAAGCCTATATGGTCAAAGACACTATAATAATTTTAGAGAGCCAAATTTTAGATTAGCAAAATTGTTTCTATAAAAGAAGAGTAGGACAATTTTAAAAGGTGGAACAGGGTGAAGAGAGGTCATTAAGAGACCAAGAAAAAAAAAACTTGGAAACTGAAGTATTCTGGCAGAAATAAAAATTGTAATAGAAGCGTTGGAAGATAAAGATAAGGAAATATCCTAGAACATAGAATGAAAAGAAAAGGGGAGGCAGGAGAGAAAAAGATAAGAAAAGAAAGGATCAGTGCAAGTGGTTCAAAATCTGAGTTTTAGAAAAAAAGAGAAAATAAGAAGTACAAGTTGAGGAAAGTATTAAAGAAAGAATATAAGAAACTTTTCTAGAACTGAAGGCCTCGAAATCCAAACTAAAAGGAGTCTGAGTACACAGGATAGTGACTGAAAAGAAAAAAGACTCACAAAAAGACATGCCAAAAGGATATTTTGGTACCTAGGAAATCAGAAGTTCAGTAAAGCTTCCAGATTATAAGTAAATTAATAAATAGTTTATATATAATAGATACAGAAACAGTAGTTTAGGACTTCTCAACAGCAATAGTTGAAGCTTACAAATGGGAACAAGGCCTTCAAAACTCTGAAGGCAAAATCATTTCAAACTACTATTTTATACCCATCTGTGTTAGATTCCCCAGAGAAAAAGAACCAATAGCTAGCGTGTGTGTGTGTGTGTGTGTGTGTGTGTGTGTGTGTGTGAATATGTGTAAAGAGATTTACCATAAGGAATTGCTTCATGATTATGGAGACAGAAGCCCGAAAATCTGCAGTCAGCAAGCTGAACACACAGAAGAGCTGATGGTGTATTCCAGTTCAAGTCCAAAAGCCTGAGAACCAGGGAAACTGATGATTAGTTCTAGTCCAAAAGCCAGTAGGCTCAAGACTCAAGAAGAGCTGGTGATTTGACCTGAGTCCAAAGGTCTGAAAAGACTGGTATCCAACTCAAATGGGCAGGAGGACTCAGCCTTTTTGTTCTATTCCGGTCTTCAGATGATCAGACAAAGCTCACCCACACTGGGAGGGCAGTCTGCTTTGCCCAATCTACGGATTCAGATGACACTCTCATCCAGAAACACCCTCACAGACACACCCAGAATAATGATTGGCTAAATATTTGGGTACCCTGTGGCTCAGTCAAGTTGACATATGAAATTAACCATCATACCATCAAACCATCAGTCATTTTCAAGTGCAGAATGAAGACATTTTAGGCATGCAGGGTCTCAAAAAATTAAAATTTCACACACCATTTCTTAGGAATCTACTGAATGACATGGTCCACCAAAATAAAGAACTAAGCCTGGTGATACAGGAAAAAGATGATTAAAATACCCCGAATAATGGTGAAGGGAACTTGGTACATCAACACTGCCATGGGCCTAGAGAAAAATCAATCCCGGCAGAGAGGGACAGTATATGGTTCCGGGAGGGGGCACCTCCAAGAAAAATAAAATGGTATGAATAGATTACCTGCTGGCTTTTTACCATGTTTCCTAGCAGAAAGTTTACATGTGCTTAGAGTAAGTAAAGTAAGGAAGCAGAAAAAAAAGGAAACGAGGAAAAACAAGAAAGGAAATATAACCATGGCATACTACATAGCTCAACTATAAACATAATTTGAACAATTCATATTGCTTTAACCAAAAATATAAAATATAGCCATATTGCAGATGTGAGGCAGGAAGTGGTTTGTATGTATATAGAGACAAAAGGAGATGATATAAAAAACTAGCCCCTAGCCAGGTGTGGTGGCCCATGCCTGTAATTCCAGTACTGGGGACACCGAGACAGGAGGATCACAGGTTCTAGGCCAGTGCACAGTAACTTAACAAGACCCTCAGCAACCTAGCGAGACCCTATTTCAAAATAAAAAATAAAATAGGGCTAGGGGTATAGCTTGGAGGTAGAATGCCCCTGGATTCAATTCCCAGTGCGAAAAGAATAAAAAAATCCTTTCCACACTGTGACGTCAGTAGATAATGTCTACAATTGAAAAAACTCAAGAAATAATAGAATAAGCATGTTTCTTGAAAACCTGAAAAGAAATTGCTGAAGAAGGAGTTCAAAGAGTTGCAAGTAGCTGTTTGTAGGGAGCAGAAATGAGACAAGTTCTTGACTTTCATAAGCCTTATAGAACTATCTGACTTTACACTATGTTCCTGTAAAACTCATTCAATTCAAAGCTGATAAAAAGAAAATGTGTGGAGGTTTTAAAAATGTGATCGGAATAAGATCCGTTGATTAGCATAAGGCATGGTAATCAAGGGGCAGCAGAGAGGTTCTCGAGACCTCTGATTCAAAGGTGTCCATGTTGTGCTCTCAGAAAAGGTGCACATTTGACATTGTAACCAGTGGTGCCGGTCCAGTCATGTGCGGTACATGACAGAGGCTGAAGCCTAACCAAGTGTATTAAAGACAGAGTATGGGAACAGAGGGGCCCACTAGACAAGAGCTTAGAAAGCAAGAACGTGGTCATTTGTCTGGCCTGACCTGGCTAGAACCTGAGTGTGTCTTCTGCCAACTAAAAAAGGGACTGTTGGAAGCATAGGCTGCGCATCCCTGTCCCCTCATTTCATTCTTAGGAAGTACTGGTGCTGGATAGTGAACTTGAAGGTTCAAGTGCCTGAAATGATATGTCTCCCACTGTTTTAACAATGTGCCATTTTAATTTTATTAAAAAATATTTTGATTATAACACAACGGGCTTATTGACATGCATTTAAAACAGCTTTTGGAGAAAATAAACATTTAATGTCTGAACATATGTCACCGCAGCCACAGTCACATCTCTATTGCTGCCCAATACTTAACACGGTGCCAGGACATAGAAACCAGTTAAGCAGTATTTGTTAAAGCAAGAAACGGATGTGCACAAGACACCCTATTCACAAGCCAGGCTGCTCGGGGGAGCGTTTTTCCACAGCAAGCTGGTGAGGTCCAAGGCCTTATCTGCATTTTGGTTTGCTAATCAGAATTATTTGGTACTTTCTACTAAGATACCCTGGAATTCTAATTTTCTCTTGTTTTTAATCTGATTATTTGGCAGAGTACCAAGCATGTGTCTCATCATTCTCACACCAGGTAGAATTCAGATTCACATGCATATTTGACCTTCTTTTTGAGCTCTCTTTAAGAGTAGGCCTTGCTTTCAGAGGAAAGCAATGTAATTTAAGTGCTATTATGGGAACAATCTTAAAGCTGCTTCTAAACAGTTCTCTGATGAAACTTTTAGGATATCCTTTAAGTATTTAACCTTTATTGCTTGGCATTCATTAGCCCAAATATTTCTAGTGATCAAATTTTATGTACATAAACTAATGTTATATGATTTCAGAACAATAAAATTCATTACAGGAAATAATAAAATTTCTGAATGTTATTTCTTGAATATCCCTGGCAAATGTTTCTCAAAAATATGTGGCTGCAGAAGTCCTATGCCACTTGCAAATCTTCCATTGACCCTTTAGTGTTTCTGACCTCTTCCTTCTGATCATTGTTGTGTCTCTTCATTGCCTTGACATTAGAAAACTGACCTAACTCTATACCTGCAAATGAAATGTAACCAGAGAGCAGTAACAGATAATAATCTATCAGAAAAGTGATACCAGCTTAATTTCCAGAATATTTTTGCTGCAGTTATCCAAAAAAACATTTGCAGCCTCCATTTTATTTTGCTTGTGGGATCCCAGCCAAGACAACACTGAGATCTTCTTATAGCACATGATCGTGCCACTGTGCTCAGATTCCCATGTAATTGGAAAAACATGAAATGAGAATAAAATAGAAAAGAAAAATTATGTATCCAAGAGTTGTTTAAAATATTTATTTCTCTTAAACAGTCTGTACTTAGGTAAGTTTTTATTTTCAAGGCTATTTTAAGCTTTAATTGTGAATCTTTTCCTTGGTTTCAAGTGAGAAGATCAGAGACTAGTCTCATAAAGAACTCATGTCATGAAAAATTGTGGCACCAACTGGAAATTTAATGTGTCCTTTAAATATATTAACATTTTTCCTATCCAGTTTATTTAGGACACAGAATATTCTGTTTGTACAGATATTTTATGAAGGAAATGATGGGCATAGGTATCATTTGTGGATTGCAGATTTTCTCAGAGTTAGGTTCCACATTTAATAGTGAAAGATCAGAAGACATTTAAAGAATTCTGTAACTTCTCAAGGTCATCACTAAAAATATCGATCATATGCTGTTGAAGACACATAGGCCGTAGTAATTAGGAAAAGATGAGACAACCGACGCTATTCTTCCATTCATTTATTCAGTAACCATTTATGAGTACTACTTTATATATAGCAAAAATGAAGTAAGGACTCAGTCATTTTACCAAGTTTCTGTCCATGGAATTTAAGATGCTTAATATTATTCCTTCCTAAAAAGTAAAAAGGATTTGTCAAAGTATGTGGAACCTTTAAAAACAGGCCATTAACAAAACCCCAGGCTCTAACATTCCCTCCTTCAATAGAAACATAAACAAGCAATTTTTCACTCAGTAATTAGAATCCTAATCTGAATAATAAGCAAATGGCACCCTTTATGTCTCTACCCATTTGCTAATTTTTCTACCAGCTTATCATACCAGCTCTCATTTGGTTACTAACATTTGGGTGAACATAAAAGCCAGGCAGAGTAACATAGAAAATTATGTAGATTCATAGGACAATGAGAATTCATATCTAAAAATAGTGGTTAGAGACAATCCTAAGCAGGAACATCTTCAGATGAGGAAAAACCTTAAATATAGAGCTAAAGACTCCAAGTATTCTGTTGATTAAGTACACTAATGGAAGTTAAATCTGCATCTATGAAAAAAAACTCCACACCCTCAACCATGGAGTGTGTGTGTGTGTGTGTGTGTGTGAGTGTGTGTGTGTGTGTGTATGTGTGTGTGTGTGTGTGTGTGCGTGTGTATGTATCCATGGAAACACACACACATGCACACACACACACACACACACACACACACCTTGTGACTTAAACATTCATTAATACAAAACACTTGAGTAAACTGATGTACTTCTTAATTTATACATTTTCTATTACAGTTAAATATGAAAGGATCAAATTTTTGGTGATTGCCTTGAAGAATGCTGTGGAGATATATGCTTGGGCTCCTAAACCATACCATAAGTTCATGGCATTTAAGGTAAGCGTGTGTGTACTTGTTTAGTTTCTGTTTCAGTCTCCACCAGGGGTCTGTTTTCTAATAAAACAATACCAAACGAATTTGTTTTAAAAGTGTAGGTACTCTTGGATTTACTATTCCAAAAGTAAAGACTTTTGAAATATTAAAAGTATTATTTTAAAAGTGTTATTAAAGTATTTAAAATGCTTTAAAATTAGTCAAATTAAATTTATATTTGTCCTCCTTCATTTGAGGTCTATGAATCATCATCTTCAAGAGGCATTTAGAATGGAATGGTTACCAGGCAAAGCACTGATTATGATATTATGCAGTGATAGTTGTTGTAAAGCCATTTAATCTAGAGTAATGTCTGATATTCTGTCTGAAAAAAGACACACCAATGGTGGCATTGAATCTCAAGGTTAAACTGCATCTTCAGACCTTGTAATCATCATGTACCTTCCTGGATGAAGTCTCTAAAACTCAGTTGAAGCTCCTGTATCTCCACTGCTATTAGACTTTCCTGAAATGAATAGTTCATTCTTCCATAAGTAGCATTTCTCCATTTTGATTGGCCTTTCAGTTTTTGCCTTATCTGAGTCTACTCATCGTGGTTAGACTGGTCATTCATGAGATCCAGCAGGAATGGGATGGGGATAGGCTAGTCCATCGACCCCAGCTCGTGAAAGCTGACCTCCAAATGCCAGAAGGGCCAGGACTTGCAGGCCCCGTGATGTTTTCAGGACCTCATAGCCCATTCATTGCCAGTGTGAATTTATCCTCTATTCTCTTTCTCTGCCTATGTCTCTCTTAATAGCTCATCAGCCCTCACCTTTTCTCACCACTTTCATCACTATTATGGCTCTTTGGATTTTTACTTATTCTTTCCTACCACATATACCTTATGAGAGCAGAAAGCCACTGTGGGAATATGATGTGGGCCCTCTTCAGGGCTGAGTCATCCCACTCCTATCTTCTTCCCTTGGTGCAAGTGGCTCATTTGTGATGTGCTTAGAAAGCAGATTCATTAGTGGAATTGGGCTCCCCTCCATGACCTCACTTGTATGGGGAGAAACTTTTAGAATGCATTAGAACACTTAAGGGATGACTCCTAAAAACTAATGCAGTGCTGCTGTTCTGCCAAAATCTCTCTATGTGAAAGCTTTTCAGTCAAGATCCCATTCCCATTCTGAATCTGAACTTACTGTCACTGGGTTACTAACCAAAGTACATGGGAGAATGCAAAATGCTCTGTTCAGCAGGCTGGTCTCAGCCTGGAAAGAGGGAAGGACTTGAATAGGAAAGACGACTGGAGCTGGCAGGAGGTCAGGCTTTGCCATAGGACAGGGACAGAGGTGAAAGCTTCCTGTGCTGTGAGAATTATGTTAGCAGGAGATGAGAGGAGAGGGGTCTGTTGGGTGGCAGTGATATTACAGCCAAGGCAGCTGTGGTTTCTCAAATCCTCCCCTAGACTTCAAGGTGCAGTAGAGGTAGAGTGTGAGAAAATCACAGCAAAGGAAACCAGTAACACTGGACAGCTAGTTGGGACTTGGACGCTGGATCTTTGGCTCCCACAAGGCCTATAGAACCTTGATCTTTCTTTCTTTCTTTTATTCCTTTCTAGTTAAACCCTAGTAGGCAGTCCAAGCCGCAAGTGTTGTAATTTTGCCCCATCTCCTTCCCTTACCCAAACTTAAGCCTCGGATCTCAACATTAAGTTTGAAGAAAATGCCTCTCTGACACCCACTCAGTAGCTGAAGGAAGTGGAAGCCAGAGCATACCCATGAATCCCAAGCAGGCTTAGCACAGAGCAGGCCTCGGCGGCCCACCCCAGGCTGTCTCTGAAAGGCAGCAGTCACGGATGGGCCTGGCCACCATGTGGGAAAGAAAGGGATCAGAGAGGTGACCAGACCGTCTCCACGGAGCAAAGGCCAGAAATAAACAGGAAGAAGAGCAGGACCAGGCACCCAGTTTTTAAGTGACATTATACACTTAAAATACAGTGACACTACCAAAACTGACGGCCTTGAGATCAAGAGGTAGAGAAGGGCACAAATGGGTGATAGACCTTTCCTCCTAGAGCCAGAATGTGAATAGACCCACAAGAGAGAAATGTCCTAGCCTTTCAGCTGAAGAAAGGCAGAAATTAACTTCCTCCAGGTAGTGGCTAAAGGAAAATATTATTAAGATAACCTCGTTAAATGATGTGGATACTAATGTGGTGATTTTTAAAGTCTTTTGCAGATCTTCAGCACAAACCTCTGCTGGTTGATCTCACTGTAGAAGAAGGTCAAAGATTAAAGGTTATTTTTGGCTCCCACACTGGTTTCCATGTAATTGATGTTGATTCAGGAAACTCTTATGATATCTACATACCATCTCATGTAAGTTACGCAAAGCACACTCTACAGGGGTTTCTGTACAATCGCCTGCATGTAGAAGGAGATTTGTTTTTGCATATTTTTAGAAATCATGCTAACTTTTACTAATCAATGACATGATGGACTTTGGACCTTCACCAGGTAGATAGAATGCAAACCCATTAAGTCCCAAGTTTTCAATTCTGCTAATATTGTAAAAAAATTGACACATTGCATGAAATTATAGGTAAAAATCATAATCTAGAACTTATGTAAATTATTAATCGATATTATTGTATTATAATTATCATATAATAATTATATATCATATTCAAGTTTTTATAGATGTTCTACATGTGGGACAGTGGGACAAAATGGGTTAATAAGTAAAACATGTAAATTAGCTAATTTTTGCTACTTCCTAAAACAATAATCTCAGTACCTGGGAAGCTGAGACAGGAGGATCACAGGTTCGAGGTCAGCCTCAGCATATTAGTGAGATCCTCAGCAACTTAGTGAGACCCAATTTCAAAATTAAAAAAAAGGCAGGGGGTGTAACTCAGAGGTAGAACACCCCTGCGTTCAATCCCCCGCACCAAAAAATAAAAAGCATATGACATTTCTCCCTCAAGGGCATAAATATTGTATAGTACATGCATTTCCACTTTCTATTTTGAAAGGGAGATTTGTTCATTTTACGTGAGAGAAAGTCAATGGTCAGATACAATAATTTCTTGGAGAAAATTCCTTTTCTGCTATTTTTAGTTTCTCTGCCTGCAAGCAGTGGAGTCAGACACACTGGAGCTCAGTCCCTGGCTCGAGTCATATGAGCTATGTCATATGGACACGTTCAGGAGCTTCTCCCTGGCTCTCAACGTTCACATCTGTAAATGGTATTGAATAAAAGGACCCACCCATAGGGCCATCATCAGATTAGGTAACAAATCTACAGTACTTGCAACAGCTCCCTACAAATTGTAGTTCTTCTTAAATATTCTTCATATAATATTCAAATTACCTAAAACATTGAAACATTGCCTAAAACAATGAATCTTAAAGGGAAACACCACATGGATTCACTTATTAGAACTGCACAGTGTACATTGTATGACCTGTATGTAACTCCAAGGCTGACATACAATAGAAACTATCAGGAAAGTCTGAGGCCTAATCTGTTGCTGATTAGTATTTTGAGAGCTTGAAGAAGCTAAAGAAGCATAATAATTTTTTTAAAGATGTTTTAGGAGGCTGAGACAGGAGGACCACAGGTTCGAGATCAGCCTCAGCAACTTAGCAAGACCCTGATTCAAAATAAAAATAAGTAAAGGGCTGGGGGTATAGCTCAAAGGGAAAAATGCCCCTGTTGTTCAATCCTTAGTAGCAAAAAAAAAAGAAAGAAAGAAATTAGTACATTACACACACACACATACACACATACACAGTTGTCATTCATTGCTGCATTACAGCTCTTTTCTCGTGTGTGTACACAAGAACTCACATTCAGGTTCTCAGTGAGGATGCCCACATTCCTGTCCATCAAGCATACACTGGACCACTGTGACACCCACAGCTAGGGAGCACAATAGCACGTCTATTCTAGAACAAGTCCATCTGCAATTATTTCAATAGTATGATTTTTTTTGGTAATTCTAATTTTTCTAAAAACACCATTAATTTGGATTGTTTGGATATTTAGGCACCCTGATCATCTGGGTCATATACTCACAGCCTGTGCAGTAGGAGTCCACTTTGGCCCCATTTCAGCTGTCTCCTCTCATTCCGCTGGCTCACATCCTCCTCGCCTTTTTCAGAAGTAGCTTTTCTAATGGAAAACACGTAGATTTCAATATAAGTGTGTCATGCACTCAAATCCCAATACTAGCACAGCTTTGGTCCAGTTACACAACTTTTTGTGGGGGGGGGTACTGGGGATTGAACCCAGGGGCATTCTACCTCCGAGCTACACCCCAGCCCTATTTTATTTTTTATTTTGAAACAGGGTCTCACTAAGTTGTGGAGAGCCTCAGTAAGTAGCTGAGACTGGCCACAAACCTGTGATCCTCCTGTTTCAGCCTCCCAAGTACTGGGATTACAAGCGTGTACCACCATGCCCAGCTGACACAACCTTTCTGAGATGCAGTTTTCTTATCCATAAACAAAGATATTTACCATGGGGATCTGTTCTAAGGACCAGAAATTATATATGTAAAGGACCTAGTGATTGGTACATACTTGGTGCTCCATAAATAGTGTATTATTGTTTTTAGGAACAAGAAAATTTTATTCATAATCTAGTAACTAAATTTGTATTTATTAGGGCATTTGACAAGTCAGTGGCTAAATTAAGCAAAGAATATTCCATTCTCTAGAGTGAAATTTTTTATATAAAATACAGGGGGGTTTTGTTTATTTTGTTTTGTTTACAGTTTTTAAAGATTAAGTCAAAGTGTTGTCTTGTTTTCAAAAAGAATAATGCTTGGCCTCTCTTTGTCTTCTAGATTCAGGGCAATATCACTCCTCATGCTATTGTCATCTTGCCTAAAACAGATGGAATGGAAATGCTTGTTTGCTATGAGGATGAGGGGGTGTATGTGAATACCTATGGCCGGATCACTAAGGATGTGGTGCTCCAATGGGGAGAAATGCCCACGTCTGTGGGTAGGTTAACCATTCCTTATCTCCTTCAGCAGTTACACCCCCCAAATGAAATGAAAGTCAAGAAATGTGAAACAACCATTTGAGTCCACCAAAAAAAAAAAGTTTGTGAATAACACTTGTAAGACTTGTAAGACTTGCCTTGTTTATCTCAAGTCATTTGTCATTTTTGTGGTTAAGATGTAAACAGATGCTGTGAGTTATTGCCCATCTAATGTTTTTAATGCAGTTTTGGAAATTCCTTTTGACAGCCTACATTCATTCCAATCAGATAATGGGCTGGGGCGAGAAAGCTATTGAGATCCGGTCAGTGGAAACAGGACATTTGGATGGAGTATTTATGCATAAGCGAGCTCAAAGGTTAAAGTTTCTATGTGAAAGAAATGATAAGGTAAATCCGTTTCAACATTTGCATTAGTGTTTGCATTTTAAGAGACCACCAGGTACCTGTGAAACCTTCATTTTCCTTTTTACTGATTTGAATCACATCTGTGTTAAACAATCAATATTATCTTGAAATGGCATTATTTGGTTTGATTCATGTGAACACTCAAGACATATTATTCACATATCCAAACAAACACAAAACATCTAGAAATCTCTTGTAAACCTTGTAACATCAGTGGCCTGTAGGCCTGCTGATGACTCAGCAGACACCCCAAATTCTCCTAAGCACTTAGAGCAGTGGCCCATCATTGTCACCTCACAGTCGGTAGACTTCATACTTCCACTTTTAGACTTGTCATGGAGTCACTATTGAGACCTAACCCTCAAATGACATTCACTCTTAAGTGTGAAGCATTCAACATGTAGAAATATAAACTTAAAAAAAGTCACCCATTCCTTAAGAAATGCACAATCACAGACTCAACTAGTGTCATGTCCTGTGTCATTCCAGCCATGTTTCTTATGAAATGTCATAGGGGGACTCTTTTCCAATGGAATTGGCTGTGTCCATGGGGCAGAATACAGAGGGGTATTCTGTGCAGTGCTGACTCTCTCAGGGTTTTCAGCAGCTAAACTGTACTGCATTTGTGAATTCATCCTCTGTGGCTGTGGCCAGCAGAGAAATGCTATCCCAGAAGCAGCAGACATGAACACCTATAGAAAAGAATGTGATAGATTGAACTATAGTACATCTCTTTACTCACCCTGGGGTTCCCCAGAGGCCAGCCTCGTCTTTGTCCAACCCTAGTAGGCCTAGATCATCTTCAACCCTGGCCAGCTACTCTGACCTGGTGTGGTCTGGGCAGACAGTGGGTGGCAAGGATGGTACCAGGCACTTAGAATATATTAGCAAACAGAGCTAACCTAGGAAGATGCCAACACCTACCCAGTCTCTGGGAACCCTAAGTCTAGGAGCAATCTGGGTATGGACACACCCGCTCTGGTTCTCTGCCGACCCATTCCAGCAGGCCTTTTCCAAGCCAGGTCACACCAGCATCCGGGGCCCTTTCTTTCCCACACTATGGTTTTCCATGGGTCCTCTCTGTCCTTCCCCCCTTGATTCATAGACCCTAAGAGTAGCTTTACTTTCATATGTAGCATTAGCAGAATGACAAGCATTTCCATCGACTTCTTAGGAAACTGTTGGGAGAGAACATTCTCCTGAAGAAGTTGTGGAAATAAAGTAGCAGAGACTTTATACTAGTGAGAACAACAAATGCCTTGGACCAAAGTTAGGTGTTGGCTGACTGAAGGGCTATGCCACAGCCCTAACCCTACTTCCCTGGGGCAGTGGCGTCTTTACATTCAGCTCAGTGAGCAGTAACCCAGATTTTGCTCCCTTTGCTCAGCCGTTTGATAAAATGACTCAACAGGCTTATGGATTGTGGTTCTGCTTATCAATGCCATTGTCCTGTTTGGGCCGAGATAAGCCAGCATCAGCAGAGGCAAGATGCAACGTGTTAGCTCCCAAAGTGCCAAAGTGAATAAGCATTAAAAGCACTTCACCCTTCTGACCACGACCATTTGAATATCTTTATTTTACACTTTAAAAACTGAAAACTGAAGTTGTATAATAGTAGGCCCAAAATTTGCCGGAATTTGGGAATTGGATTCTCTTCCATCCTGAAGTCTGCCTTCACTCATTTCTGCAGGAGAGAAGGGGAGGCTGTGTGCCTTTCTAGAAACCATCAAAGGAATTGTGCCCTGGGCCAGAAGTCCAGCACATTATCCTATTGTGAAACTCCCTTTAAAATGTGAACACCTGAAGGGATGTTACAGTAGGCCCTGAAGTGTGCCTGGAGGCCAGTAGCATAGTCAGTCGTTAATATCAACCATGGTAATAAAGACAGGAGCCCACATAGGATGCACTGTCTCAAAAGGCACTTTGTTAGCACCGGCCATTGAGTCTTAAGAGCTGACACATGGCAAGGATAGGACATGTGAGAGGAAATGGATGGACAGTTGAAGAAAAGAGGGGAAAAAACCCATGCAGTTGAACTAACTTGTTTTTAATTTCAAACAGGTATTTTTTGCATCCGTGCGATCTGGAGGAAGTAGCCAAGTGTTTTTCATGACCCTCAACAGAAATTCCATGATGAACTGGTAACAGAAGAGCACTTGGCACTTATCTTCATGGCGGTATTTCTAATGTAAAAGAACATAACTCATGAGGACTTATGCCAGTCTAGAGGCAGAATCAGAAGGCTTGGTTGAATATACCACTTTCCCCTTTTCCTCTCCCTGTACCCCTCCTCCCAAAACAGTCCATCTTTCAGTGTTGCAGCCCAGTTGAGAAGGAGAGAAAAAGGTGCAGGAATGTCCAGGAGATCCCCAAGGATGCTGCATTGTCTGTGGACAAAGATGGACCATGTGCCCTTCGGAGTTAGGGATAGAAGCAAATATTGTGTGCTGTTACAATTAAGCTGTGTTATGGTGGCTCTTGATTTTTTTTTTACCTTTTTTCTTTACTCCCTTACTTTGTAAGAATGGGGAGAGAATGCATACTGAGAAAATGAGTCTAATTCTGTCTGCCTGCTAACTTTAAGTATATGGTATGTTGTAAAGTTCCCAGTTTCCAATGGTGAGAGACAGCACAATAAATGTACTTTATCTCCTTACGCTGAAGGCCATAGCTGCAGAGTGGGGTAATTTAAGAGCTCTCTTGCCTTCACCAACCCAAGAGGTTGCTTTTTGATAGCAACTGGCTAATGAATTTTTAAAAGAGAAGAAAAAATACTAGTTTTCCCCTCTTCGGGGAAAGAGATTTTAAATGGCTAAACTGCTAGCCTTAGTCTAATAAAACCAACTACCACTTTTGGGAGTCTGACAGGCCATATTTTTATATGGCCTTTTGTAGAATGGAGTGTGTTGAATGGCCTAGGAATGCCATTGAGTTGAGCTGGCCTTGCGATGGAGGAGGGACCCTGTAATGCCACTTCCCCTTGGCTATTATGCAACAGATTGGGGCAGAAGACGGGATGACAGACGGGAGTCAGACAGAAAGAGCTTCTGGGAAACAAGCTTATAGACATATATATATATAAATATATAAATACACACACACTGTTTTTAAGTGCACAGCTCCCGGCTCGGAGGCCGCTTGGCCTACACTTTAGGACTAAGACTTTGTTGAGTTCTTTCTGGGAACGGGAGAGTGAATGACATCCAGGCTCTGGACGTTCCCAGCTCTCTTCTGAGGGTGCCAGTTTCTCAAGATGAAAACTGTGACTGAAAAAAAATCAATAATACATGTTTGTGAGCAGCCTGTGTTCTCCCTCGGTCGGTGAGAGAAGGGACTGGGCTCCTAAGCCTGCCTCAGATGCAGCAGGCACCATTGGCTCAGATCATAGAGAACCTGAAAGCAAGGCTTTGGCCAAAATTTGAGACCCTAATCACTTTACCTTCCTCCAAATTACCCAACATACGGTAAACAACATTTGTGCAGAGAAATGTATGTATTTAGTTCAGGTTGACTTGTGTCCTTATAAACTCTTACTCGAATGATTTGAACTTTTACGTGACTGTCTGGGATTTATTTTTATTCCCAACGCTCCAAGCATGGCCACCTGTGGTATCAAGGTGTTGCAAAACAAAAAACAAAAAAACGGTCTCTGTGTTGCGCTTCCTGTTTTAACCTACCTCGTTTTGTTTGTTTTTGTTTCACTGTTCATCACAGCAGCGCTATCTCCAGGAGACATATAGAGAGCTCAACTGGCAATCTCAGGTGCATTGACTACTTTCAAAACAAAACAGTAGTTGACCAAATTGTTCTTTAAAAATTGGGAGGGGGGAATCCAACAACAAACACTAATGTGGCTTATTTTTGGAGAAAGCAATTACTGTAAACAGATAAAAAAAATCTATGATCCTACTATTTTGCCTGAAAACATGAGCAGCTGATGTACTATTAATGAGAACGAAACACACGGTAGGACAGTGGTGCCATGTCAGTCTGGTAGCCGGGGGGAAGGGAAGGGGAAATAATCTGGTTTCTGGACTAGATGGTTACGCCCCCCCTGGAAAGGTGGCTGTCGTTGGCATTTAATCTAAGCAGGTAATACCCAGGAATGCAACTGAGGACTATCTTCTGGTGACCACCAAGATGTCCTCACTATGGTCCCTCTAGCTCTCAAAAGCAATGCAATCCTTCCGTTCTCATTTTTACTGCTGTGGTTATGCTGCTGAACAATACTGTCTTCACAAATTCCATACAACAAATTCAGCAATAACTTTTTGGCTTGAACTTAGCAACTACTGTAATGGGATGCTGATGCGAGTGAAACAGACTGATCTGGGTCTCATCCCCATTAGGATTGCCACCAGCTCTTTATATTGCTGCTGTGGTATTTTAAACCAGAAGCTTCTTTAAATTATGTTGCAAACTGATCCTTGTTTTTATGTTTTGTTTTTGTTCTTATGTCTAAGAGATAAGTTTAAAACACACAGCTTTAAATGATTTTTTTATTGTGGGTTTTGGGTACAGTTAAGAAATAAAAGGGAATCATTGTGTTTAAACATAAGGTAGTTTGTGAATGTATTTTTTAAAAACTAGATTCATTGAAAAAACAATCATAAGAAAACAATATTAATGCAGTCTTGTTTACAGTATGTACAGTGATATCACATAGAACATGAGCTTTTCTGGTGCCAACAACAATAAAACACAAACGTTAAACATCAATCCATGCCTTTTATATTTTTGTATAAATATTTTACACTTGAGTATAAGGCAAAACCAAATTTAAAAGGGTCCCGCATAAATCTCCTTGAAACATATTTATAGAATTCTTTGAGGCTCTTATCTTCAAAAATAGATATTCCTCCATCAGAATGGGCCCCAGTCCTAACATAGTGAGGCCCAGATTATATTAGAATTATCCTTGTAATTCACACAATCCCAAATTTTGGGGTTTTTTTTTTTTGTGGTGGTACTGGCGATTGAACCCAGGGGCATTCTACGTCTGAGCTACACCCCCAGCCCCCTATTTTTTATTCTTTATTTTGAAACAGGGTCTCACTAAGTTGCGGAGGCCTCACTAAGTAGCTAAGGCTCGTCGTGAACCCAGATCCTCCTGTCTCAGCCTCCCAAGTACTGGGATTACAAGTGTGCACAACCACGCCCGGCTGCTTTACTTTTTTTAAGAGGAGTGTTCTCTTCATCCATCTTCATGGCACCTTACTACTAAAAAATTTTTTAGTTCTGATCTTCCTGTAGGGGATTTTTTTTTGTCCCTAGAAATTGGGATGTTTTTATTTTCCTATAAAGAACCCCCTCCTCCACCCTAGTGAGTTTTGCTAGATCTGTCAGTCCTCCCTGCACTGAACTGATCATCATCCAGAAAGATAATCATGCCAGCAAAATCCATTGAGCCTGCCCACACCATAGTCTTGGTCCAGGGTCTGTCAGGTGACCATTGTTCCTGGGTGCTGGCCAGGGATACTGTAGTGTATCCAGTGGGTGGTAGAAATGGATGAGCTGTAAGATCCCTTCAAATAATGAGAGTCTTCCCCACGCCAGTTCCATTACACCATTGTCATTGGACACGATATAAATAAGGACAATCTGCACCAAGTTCTACATAAGCTCTAATGGCTCTGTTTAGATAGATCTCACAGTTTTTCTTGGAGATGTTTAAATAAGAAAACTTAGAGCTATTTATTCTACAGGGTAGATTAAGGTATGGGTGAAGTTTCATAAGGCTGCTTGGTCGGGGTCCATTTTCCTAACACTTTGACGTTGCATCCCAAGATGCACTCCTAATATACCTTGCACCAAGTACACGTTTTTTAAAAGCATCTCAATTCCTGGTTGTCATGAGCTACTAACAGTTTTCTGTCTGCTCTTGTGACTCATTGGCAATTGGTGTCTCTGGTCCCACCTGTGCAGTAGATTAGAAAGAGGTATAGTTTTCAAGCTGGTACCATTTTGGTTTTGTCAATTGTCAGACAAGGAAGGACTGAAGTCTGACCTCACATACCATGAAGTTAAAAAAAAATTCCCTACTATTACACATGCCAGGTCCGTCACTGTATTCTTGGAATGTGGAGGAGCTCTGTGTTAGTAGCATGTGCTGTCTTTGGAAGTCTGCGTGAATAGGCATCACTTGCATTTGTGCTGATTGCTTTGAGATGTAAGATGCGCTATGTCATTTTTAAGAAGGAAGATGCAGTTATTGATCAAACTTTAATCTTAACATACTACTGTGGAAAACTGCACAACATGCTGAGGACAGTTCTTCAGCACCCTGCCGTGAATCCTAGTCTTCCCTGATACTATGTTCTGAGCACCTCAACAGTTGCTTTCAAGTGTTATTACCCTTTAGTTCATTCCTCAAACATTTAAATCTAACCAAACCAAACAGAATAAAATCAACCAATCAATCAACCAAAAATTGGCTTTGCCTGAGACTACATAGTTAGAACATAAAATGTAAAATCCAAGTGTCTAATTTTGGTTTATTTTACCTGCCCATGTTTCTCATAAATGCCATTGTATTTTGAGCTTTGTCAATATAGCAATATCAGGAACCCTAAAATGAGCTGTCCTTCATGAGTCTCAATTAAAATGGGTACAAGCTGATCTCTTTTCAGGAGCCCTAGCAACAAAGAGAACCTTTTGAGAATTTGCAGATTCAAAACTGAAAATCTGTACATTTCTACCAAATATTCAAGTATTTACTAGTGCTGGTTTGATGTCCGTACTGTATAATTGTTCTGAGAATTTTCCATGCATAACTAGAATAGTCAGCACTTCACAAAGCATTAAACAGTATGAGATCATAACCCTGTGCTTTGAATTTTATTCTAGACATACCAGAATACACCAAAATAAAAATCCCCCCAAAAGTATTTTTGAACAAAAATCCCTAGATAGGTGTAAGCTACTTTAAATCCAGATCAAAATCTTGGACTCTGTGTCCATAATGCCAAATATTTGGATTAAAAACTAGAAAATAAGCCGGGCGTGGTGGCGCACGCTTGTAATCCCAGTACTTTGGGAGGCGGAGACCGGAGGATCCGGGTTCGCGGCCAGCCTCAGCTCTCTCTCTGTCTCTCTCTGTCTCTCTCTGTCTCTCTCTCTCTCTCTCTCTCTCTCTCTGTCTCTCTACTTAGTGAGGCCCTCCGCAACTTCGTGAGACCCGGTTTCAAAATAAAGTATAAAAAATAGGGCCCGGGGTGTGGTGCGGAGGTAGAACGCCCCTGCGTTCAATCCCCGGTACCGCAAAAACAAACAAACAAACAAACAAAAAACCAGAAAATACAGTTAAAAAAAATCCTAAAGTTTCCAGATTCTGGCTCTGTGTTGTTATCTTCAAACTAACTCACTCCTCGTATCAGAGAGTTTGGTTTTGATGGTTTATTTTTATCAGTACCAAGTTCCACTATTGAGGCCAAGCAAATGCTGGTGGAAAGGTGAGTTCTCATTCCCAGCAATGGATCATTATTTGTACATAACACACATCTATGCCCTAATTGCCCCTTTACCTTATCCCTTCCCTTGGGGTAAATGTTGAAGAATAATAACAACATATTATGGCTTGTTTAAGAAAGCTCAGATAGTACCCTGAGTGAGAATTTCAAATGTTAGGCAGCAGCAGGGGAAAAATAATGACGGCTGCAGAGAATTTTAAAATCAGATGTTGTAAAACTATTTTTGTACATTTTAGTTGTCTTACAATGTTAACATAACTGCAGAAATATGCCAAGTTTATAATATTAGAAGGGAAAACTATCATTTTGCTGTGCTGATGATTGTTTGCATTTTTTTTAAATCTCCAGTTTTCAAAAGTGTTTTAAATTGTTGAAAATTTGCTGAAATTGGATAGAGTCATACCTGTGTGTCTTCCTGGCATATTTTCCAGTCTGAAACTTTTAGTTAGTTTCAAGTAGTTAGTTAGTTTCAAGTTTTCTCCTGCATACAAAAATCTTCCCGAAATTCTTTCCATAATCATTCCAAGCAATGGTTAGAAATGCTTTGGAAGGTTCTAAGCCAAGGTTTTGCCATACCCATGCCCTGGAATATATTATTTAATACTATCTCTGTCAAAATATGAATAATAAGACATCAATAGCAGTAGGACACCTGCTTGTTCCTCGTTGCTGCTTCCAGGCTACAGTCCCTGCCTCCTCCAACACCACTGCTTTAAAGCTCTTGCCCTCAACCTATAAAGTCCTTGCATTCCCCTCAACCACCCCCTCCCGATTGCTTAAGTATTTTAGCTCTTGGCTCACTGTCCAACACCACCCTTTCTTAATTCTTGGTGATTTCAGTATCCACTTAGACAATCCTGATTGTGTCCAGTGAAACTTAACATTACCAATTACTACCCGAGCTCCTTAAGTGATAATAGGCAGTTCTTCCTGTCAACCTCTCAGAATAAAGGCCACTGCCTCAGCGATATTCCACTGTGTTCATGCTGCAGTGTCCCCTATCTTAAAGACACCCTGTTGGTTCCTGATATCCCCTCTAAGTGCCATCTCATTTGTCTGCACCCCTCACAGGAAAACTCCCCAGGAGGAATTGTGTGTACTTGCCGTCCGCATTTCTCTCCTTCCTTGGCCTCTTGAACAACTTGAATCAGCCTTTCAATCCCACCACAGTAGCTCTTGCTGTCCAATGCAATGGTCATGCTGCTTGACTTACCTGTCATCTTTAACACAATAACTGCTTCCTTCTTGAAATACTTTCTTGGCCATCCTTCACATGTTCTCTCATCTCCCTCACCGCTCACTCTTTCTCAGCGGGTTCCTGGCATGCCCCAGTATTAGGCATCCCCTCTCTAAGTGATATCTTCTAGTCTCGGGGCTTTAAAAACCATACATACACCAGTAAAACCCATTTTTATCTCCTGAATCAACCTCTTTCCTGAATGTCAGGTCTATATGTTTAACTTCGTACTTGGTATCTTTGTCTGGATGGGTAATTGACATCTCAAACTTGACATAGCAAAACTAACCTCATCTGCACCCCGCCCACCAATATACCCCACTACAGACCTCTCTGTGTTGGCAAATGGCAGTGCCATTCCTCCACATCGGAAAATCTTATTGCCCATAATTTTTCTCTTTGACATGCCACATCCAATCCATGTTATTTTTTGTTGTATGGTTTTTGTTTTTGTTTTTTGCGGTACTGGGGATTGAACCCAGGAGCATTCTACCTCTGAGCTCCACCC
>PVJS01004691.1:0-67751 GCA_004027185.1 Glis glis
TCTCTCTCTCTCTCTCTCTCCCTCTCCCTCTCCCTCTCCCTGTCTCTCTCTCTCTCTACCTATTGAGGCCCTCCGCAACTTCGTGAGACCCGGTTTCAAAATAAAATATAAAAAAATAGGGCCAGGGGTGTAGCGCGGAGGTAGAACGCCCCTGAGTTCAATCCCTGGTACCGCAAAAAAAAAAAGAGAAGAACGGACAAGAATCTGTAAAAACTCATCTTGGATGAGCCCTGTTATGGACTGAATCATGTTGGAGTCCTAACTCCCAGTACCTCAGAATGTGACTGTTTGGAGATACGGTCTTAAAGAGTGGTAATTAAGTGAATAGGGTGGCCTTAATCCAACATGACTGGGGTCCTTCTACGAACAGGAATTTTGGACACAGACATTTATAGAACAAAGACCTCATGAGGACACAGAGGGAAGGCAACCATCTACAAGCCAAGTAGAGCAGCCTCCGAAGAAACCAACCCTGCCGACACCTTGGTCTCGGATGTCTAGCTTCCAGAATTGGGAGAAAATAAGTTTCTGTTGATGGAGCCACTCTCTGTGTGGCACTTTGTCATGGCAGTCCTGACAAACCAACACAAACCTCAAAATTAGGAAGCCCGAGTCCTCCTCCCGTTCAGACTGTAAGCCTAGCCCTAGGGTGAGAGAAACCCTCAGACAAGTAGCTTAGCTTTTCTATGCCCCTACTCCTTCATCCATAAAATATGGGCAATAATAATTAATACTTAACCCAAAGTCTTGTTATGAGAATTAGTCAAGATAATGACTGAAGAACCACCCACGTAGCAAACACTCAAAGATTGCTTGGTAAAATTATGACTTAGAATAAAAACCAAACCTTCAACTTTTTTGTGACTCCTCAAGGAACCTACATTCAGTAAATTCCCAATGAATGACTCACTAAATGATCCTAGGTCTAAGAGTCTCAACAAAGGGGAAATTAAGATATAACTGTCATGAAAAATAGTAAGTTCATACAGCTGTATGAAAGGCAGATGTTTTGAATCACTGGCCATCTACCTATTAAAACAGGTACAAATAAAATGTAAGTCATAGACTAAGACAACCAAGAGTCACCCATTTAAAATAAATCAAAACAGGGCTCTCATGGTGCTTACATACCATTATTTAGCTGCTGTGTACTCAAAACATCATATAAAATAAAGCACGTTTGGACCTCAGAAACAACAACAAAAAAATATCATTATCTAGCAAATGCTACCACCTCAGAGAGGAAACTAAGAAGCAAGGGACTGTATTTTATTCTGCATTAATATATGACATTTTCTGCCCCCAGAACTATGGTGTTCTTTTATTGTTTATGGTGTGTGTGTGTGTGTGTGTGTGTGTGTTCTGTCTTTTTTTCTCCGTGTGCATGATGGTTGGCTGTAATGACTGTGAGTAAAGTTAATTCTTAGAAAGGAACAGTCTTACCTCATACATATTAATAAGTGCTTTCTTTGAGAAGCAATGACAGCCCTTGATACATTTTGACGAAAATGAAAGGGGAAAAAAAAAACTGGCACCACTATTAAGAACACCCCTGAGGTGAGAGAGAGCCACATCTTTGATACATCAGCTCCTGGTCTCAATGCACACACTTATTAACTCACCTGTGCACCAAGAATTAGAATGAGCTCCTCCTTTAGACACATATTCTTAACAGAGCTCCCAACAGACATCCTGGAACCAAAAGCAGGCCTTCCGTGTGGGCTGTGGTGTAATTTTCTCACAGGCTCACAGTACAGTTTGTACCGACAGCATCTCTCAGCAGATTAGAGACAAGCAGCATGGAAGTGATCGTTAAAAAGCTCAGCAAGGCCAAAAGGGTGGAAAAAATATCTCGGCTCCAAGCAAAACCCTGTCCTTTACTAAGAGAAGGGCATGAGGTTGTGCCTTCCAAATTATTGCCTCAAAGATACCAAACTATCTGAAATAGATACACGGGGACAAATGAGTGCCAACTCCAGATAGCCACATTTATATGACTACTGTGCCTCTTCCTCGGAGCGCCCCAGAACGCTTTGCAAACACTGTCTCATTAATCCCCTCCAACTCCCCCAAAGGAAGTGGGGTGATGGCAAGTATGATTAAGCCACTGGAGTTAGAGAAGGAGCCACACAAAGAAACCTGGTGATGTGCTGAAAAGCTTTCAAGAAGGCAATGCCTAGACTCTCAGCCCAAAAACATCCACCACAGCAGGACTGTAATTTAGCAGAAATACTAAAAAAGAAAGTGGATGCATATTAACTTAGAAGTACGTTTCCTTCTCTCTGCTGTTTTTTACTACCATGTTAGTCAAGATCCTTGGAAGCAAAAGGAATTGGCACCCAGAGGGATGAGAGCTGATTGCAAGAAAACTGGAAAGGGGGAGGCAGCCTGGGGAACTGGCTCATCCACTGCCAGAGCATCAAGAGCCACAAAGCTTCTGACTGCAAAGGGACTGCAGATGGGGACTCAGCATCATTCACAACACTCACCTGGCCAAAGGAGACTACTTAAGAGCTCTTTGTTCACCTAATAGCATTCGGGTTTTCTAAAAAAGAATAGTAATAATGCTGGCTAACTCCACCAGTCAGATGCTGCTTCATAACAAGCCACTGAAATCTTAGAGACTTTTAACAATGATCACACATACATCTTCACACCTGTGCATCAGCTGGTACACGGCCCATCGGGGCCAGGTTCTTTGGGCCGCTCTGCTTCAAGCAGCTGCAGCTGGGGCAGCCCCACTTCTCATTATGGGTGTGAGACAGCTCTGCCTATCCTAGGAGTTCAAGAGTAAACCATTGCGGAAACGAGGGTCTGTTCTCATAACTAGATAGCTTAAATCAAACGATCTTGTTTCTTGGGGATGTTTAGATACCTTTAATTAGATCAAACTTAGCAAGTATAGACATAGGTGTCAAATAACTGGTCTTCAGACATCTTGAGGTCAGTTGTTGGTTCATTAATGACCCATAGCAAGAAATGAAACAGCAAAAAGAAGTACAACCTGGAAGCAAGAACCAAAGCACTTATTCTGCGCCACCACTGTGACATCACATCAGGGTTTGCATATGTTAAAAACAACTACGGAGAATAAGAAGTGATCCCACCCTGACGAAGCTCCTAATCAAATAGATTAATTTCACAGCACAACCTAGTTCATTCTCATGACATCATTTTCCTTGGTGGTTTCAAGGAACAACAACAAGAAGTTTCAAAGCCCCGGGCTGAAAGCTCTGAGTGTCGCTAAAGATTATTATTATTTTACACACAGTTTTGCCACTTTCCAGATCTATAATAAATTAATAAAGAAGCATAAAAAACATGAAAATGAAGAGAGAAAAAACATTCAAAACAGTGAAAAATGCTGGGAAAGATTAACAAGAAGAAAGAAACTGAAGCAAGAGAAAATCAGAACATCTGCATTCACCATTCGTAAAAGTGAAAAGTATCCCCCAAACGCTCACTAGAAAAAGCCTGTGGCAGATATGAACTTTCAACCTTTGGTTTTTGACTTCATTTTAAAAACTTAATTGTAAGTTCTAACACATCTGAAGTTAAAAGTAGTCAGAGAAAGTATTATTAAAATTCACAGATCTTTTTTGAAAAGCCTTGCTCATTTATGGCAATGTGACCACCAGGAAACACGATTTGCCAAGCCACGTGCTCCTGCTGTGACGGAGGCCATATCTCCTTTCCTACCAGCTCCCATACCACTGCTCACATTTTATTTCACTGCTGTTGAACAGGGCCATGTGCTTCATTTAATTAAAGCCCGAGGCACCAAATAATCTATTTTAAAACTAATTCTATAACTAATTTACTTTAAGTAGGTATTGAAGAATTCAATCCTTACTTGTAGTAGTTCTTACTTCTTAGCATAATGAACTTTAATATAAATTGCGCAGCACCTAGAACTCATTACTTGACAGTTGTAAGCAGGTGTCCAGATTTATCAGCCTCCTAAAAAACAATTTCTGGTTACTCCATCCCAAGGAATGAAACAAGTGAAGTAAGACTGGGTAGGCAGATACATTTCCAAACTCGCTAGATCTGCCCAAAGCTGAGAATTATCATAAGACCATTGGCAATTATCATCATTTATCATGTTCATTTTATAATAAAAGAGATGGTACAGGATGATTAATTAGGTAGATTTTATACATTTCAGTCAGACTGGATAAAAGAAAAAGAATTTGAAAGTGGACTGCAACTTCTAAGTGAAAGAAGCCATGAAAGGTTCTCATATCAAGAAATAGTGCTCAGATCTAGTATATTGGAATACTTATTTTATCTAAGACGTAATGTCCTGTATAGTTATGGATCACACCAATAGTAAGATGCTAAGTACTAAGAATACAGACACTCTGCTACCTATGATGGAGTTGCAACCCAATAAACCCATCATAAGTTCAAAATATACTTAATGCACCTAACCTGCTAAACATCATGGCTTAGCAACACAGTGCACTACAGAGTGTGGTTATTTACCCTGGTAATTGCATGGCTGACTGGGAGCTGCAGCTTGCTGCTCCTGCCCAACATCTCAAGAGAGTATGTTACCACCTATGGCTAGCCCAGGAAAAGATCAAAATTCAAAGCACAGTGTCTATAGAATGGGTATTGTTTTTGCACCATTACAGAGCTGAAAGTCCTAAGTCCAGCCATCATAAGTCATCATAAGGGACTGTCTGTATTATACTTATTGAATAAGACATATCATACAAACATGTTTGGAGATTTCCTCAATTTAAAAATAACATCAGATGGTTTGTGATTTTTAAAGTCACCAGTGGTTCAAAATAAAATTCTTAAATCATAGCCATTATGATTTTGTCCTACTCCCTACCATAGAACTATTCTCTGCAGCAATAATTTTTTTTTTCCTGTGGTACCGGGGATTGAACCCAGGGGGGTTCTACCTCTGTGCTATACCCCCGGCCCTATTTTTTTATACTTTATTTTGAAACTGGGTCTCATGAAGTTGCGGAGGGCCTCACTAGGTAGAGAGAGAGAGAGAGAGAGAGAGAGAGAGCTGAGGCTGGCCGCGAACCCGGATCCTCCAGTCTGTGCCTCCCAAAGTACTGGGATTACAAGCGTGCGCCACCACGCCCGGCTCTCTGCAGCAATCTTAAAATTGCTAGGAACAGAAAATCCCAATCAAATTTTGAAGAGAAACACAATCTCAAGGTCTAATCTCAAGGTCTGCACAAAAACCCAGGTAGCACCCTACAGAAAGAGAATCAAGCATGAATCAGAGAAAGAGCTGCCGATAGGTGCACTGAGCAGCATCGTCAATAAGCCATTGACACGAATACTGGCAGGACTGAAGGACAGTGGTTGGAGTTTAAGAACACACCTATGAAGTGGCTAGACTCAAAGACAGCCTTCAGGGAAGAAGTAGAGGTCAGAGCCCAAGATGTGGGTGCTATATACTGACGACTCTGCTTTTTTTTCTTGTTTTCCTGTTTTGTTGGTGGTGGTTTTGGTTGGGTTTTTGTTGGTTTTGTTTTTGGTATTGGGGGTTAAACCCAGGGCCATTCTGCCTCTGAGCTACACTCCCAGCCCCTTTTATTTTTTTATTCTGAAACAGGATCTAGTTAAATTGCTGAGGCTGGTCTCAAACCTGCAATTCTCCTGTCTCAGCCTCCCAAGTATGGGGATTACAGGTGTGTGCTACCACATCCGCTAATACTGGTTTCTTTATAGAAAAAAATTTAAGACCAATTCTTTTTTCACAGATATGCAAATGAAGATGGCTTTGGGAAAGCCTTAAGCTGGTAAGAAGCAGAAAGGCCTCCCAACTAGTCTAGAAGAAAATAAAATGATGAGCTCCACAAAATATCTCAAAGTTACAAGAATGGATTTGATCTAAACAAGGGAGCAAAGGGCCACTTTGGAGATTGAGGAAGGGTGTTTACAGGCTACAGGAGAAGTAAATGTCTGCATCTTTTCTATCTCACATGAAACCACTACAAGGTTATGCATGGGATCTTAAAAAAATCAATATTATAGTATTGCACCATTTTGCATTCTCTGCAGGATCAGCAGAATTGCTTTTGAATCTACTTTTTTTAATCTACTTTCCAGGTATGGGATAGAAATATGGCCAGGAAAAACTGAATCTTAATACTCAAAAGATGTTTCATCAAAAATAATAATAATCTTTCTCTCCCTTATTTTAGCAACTGTATGGAGAAATTAATGACATAGTGGAATTTCTCAATATCATCTCATTGCAAATACTGTGACTCTTTTCTTTTGGAGGGGAGTACTGGGGATCAAACCCAGGGGAATTATGCCTCTGAGCTACACCCCAGCCCTATTTTATTTTTTATTTTGAAACAGGGTCTCACTAAGTTGCCGAGGGCCTCACTATGTTGCTGAGGCTGACCACGAACCTGCGATCCACCTGGCTATGACTCTCCTCTGAAGCATTATAATTCTGTATTACATTCTCAATTCTGGCTTTAGATAATTTTTTTTCTGGAGACAGATTTTTGGGGTGTGTGTGTGTGTGTGTGTGTGTGTATGATAGTGGGGATTGAACTCGGGGCATTTTACCTCTGAGCTACACCCCCAGTCCTATTTTATTTGTTTATTTATTTATTCATTTATTTATTTATGTATTTTTGAAACAGCGTATGTGCCACCACACCTAGCTAGGTTTTTTGTTTGTTTTTAACTTGTAGATTAAAACAAAGGAGCTTTCATGAATTTGTTTTAGCAAGCAACTTTCTGTAGCAATGGTTTTTATTATATGACTTAAGTTTGCCACTTTTTAAAAAGCAACTTGAGTGTACATAATATAGTTCAAAATTCACTGCCTCATGAAAAAAAATTACTTCCAACCTATAGTGTATTTAAGTCTCCTTAGGGAGAGTAACTTGAGGACTCATTAGGGATGGGTCCTGGCGTGCTTTTGTTAAGGGTATTATGGTTCTCATGATTCCACCATGTGTGAGCCATAACTCTCCATCACAGCAGCCAGGACAATTCAAGTGAACCTCAATTGTCTGAATAGTTGAAATAAAGAGGAAAGGAAATCTGTGGGCTACTTGACCCTGTCAGGCAAAAGAAGATTCATAAGCCTATTATTTTATAAATGCAAGAAGTGCATAAGAACATAACTCATCTTCCAAATCCCATTTATTAAAGTTAAGTGAAATCTTTGCCTTATAGATCTTTTGCTCAAAATATTTTCCTTTCAATTTTTATGAATAGTCATTAGTTTTCACATTTTACCATATTGAGATGTATTTGGTGGTAGTTTACTAAATAGCATGATTTATTTCACAGGTAGCGAATGCACATTTGTTAAATGTATTCATGGATTTTTCTCTCTGCTAAGCAACTCTGTATTTTTCCTCTGCTGAAAATCTCATCACATAGAAAATCTCTCTCTTACTCAACATACGTCTTCAAAGTGACTAAAGGATGCCAGAGTTTCTCAGACACATAAATCTCTGGGTTTCAAATGCCTGGCTTCTTTAAAAGTAGGTCTGTTTAGTCTACCAATTAAAATTGCCTTAGAAATAATAATAGAAATTCTCTACATTACAGAATGTAATATTGGAGGCTATGAATCCATCTCTTCCCTTGCATTACCTACCCATAAAGTGAAAATGAAAGATGGTAGAATCATATACAGAACGAAAGTAACATTCTGTTCTTATATTTACGGAAACACATGTTTATCTCTTAATTAATTCAAGACAAAGGAGCAGATCATTCAAAGCAAAATTCAAGCCCAAACTATTTATCCTTGACTCTACAGTATTTTATGTAGCTACTTACATATTCTGATGCACATTTATATCAGACTTATATTTACAGTTTTGTAAGGGGAAATAATATTGTGGAATATTAGTAGGTTATTGTCTCTCACACAAATGTATCTATTTAACAGTAGTTCAAGTCCATGTTCCCTGCCTCGGGGTAGGGATATGGTTGAAAACACAGAATTCTTTGTGGTTTGGTTTCAAGAAACATCAACCCAGTTAAAAGATTAAGATTATACCAGGTACCCAAACTAGAAGAATATTCTAGCTGAGGGGGAAGAAGAAGTAAACAGGTTTGGAGTATGGGGTGGGGGGAGGTAAGATCTGAGGAGCCCTCTAGGAAAAAATGAGAAACATCTCAGCAAAAGGCCTCCAGAGAGTGCTCGTGTATCCAAGAGCCAAATGAAAGCAGAACAGTTGTCCACAGACTGCCCGGCTTCCCTGGAGAGAGTTCTGCCCCTTACCCAGGCCACAAGACCAAGGCTGTGCTGGACCCTTCCCTCCCTGTCTGTTGGGATGGTCCCTTATGAGTAGCTTGCAGGAAAGATTCCTCCCCATTCTCGGGACCTGGCTCCTTCCCTGTCTCACTCCCTCTGAGCAAAGGACCACCAGCTCAGAACACCCCTTATCCCTAAGAGAAGGGCACGGAGCCCAAACATCTTTCCAGGTAGAATAGTGCACATATTCTGGGAACCCTGATCAGAAACATGGTTATTCACACCCCTTCTATAGGTATCAAAATATGTTTGTAGCAAATATACTAAATTCTGGAGACCACACCTTACCCTGCTCTCACTCACAGAGCATAATGTGTTAAGAAAGAATACTGATTGAGCCAGGCACAGTGGTGCATGCCTATAATCCCAGTACTTGGGAGGCTAGAACAGGAGGATTGCAGGTTTAAAGCCAGCCTCAGCAACTTAGCAAGATTCTCAGCAACCTAATGAGCAACCTGTTTCAAAACAAAAAAATTAAAAAGGGCTGGAAGTGTAGCTCAGAGGTAGAATGCCCATGGGTTCAGTTGCCAGTATCACCAAAAAAAAAAAAAAAAAAAAAAAAAAAATATATATATATATATATATATATATATATATATATATATATATATATATGCTGATTGAGTCGGGCACACACATGTGATCCCAGTACCTGGGAGGCTAAAATAGGAGGATTACAGGTCCAAGACTAGCCTCAGCAACTTAGCAAGACCCTTGCAATTTAGTGAGACCCTGTTTCAAAATAAAAAATAAAATATGGCTGGGGGTATAGCTCAGAGGTAGAACACCCCTGGGTTCAGTCTCCAATACTAAAAGAAAATAAAATTATTGTATACACACACACACACACACACACACACACACACACACACACACTGATTGAAAACTCAATTTCCCAGATAACCCCTAATGCACAAATGCTGTGTGAGGAATGGAAATCACAATTTGACCTTGAGAAACATCCTTGGAAAGACACCACTGGGACCTATCCTAGGGGCATCTACCCTATAGTAAAGGATGAGAGGAAGGGGAGAAGGACACTGCACCCCTGGGTCTCAGAGCATCTTTCCCTATGACAGATGAACTCGCCTCCTCTCTCCCTTCACCTCATTTCTTCAGTATGCCTGGTGTTTCCTGATACATTTACCTCTGTGGTCAAAAATTCTAAAGTTTTACTAGCTGAATATCTTAAGGAAAGAAGAGAGAAATAACTGGGGGATATATTATTTGCATAGAAAATTAAAAAACAGTACCTTTGACTTTACCTCGGAAGCCGTGGTCTTGAGAGGCTTTAGAGCCTATTCAAGAGCACAGGTACTTAATTAGCAAGATAGATTACATTCACACAACCAAACATATTGCACACAGTCCATTTGTCTTCCAGTGAGCTCTCTCCACGTTGAATTATTTAGTTTTCATCATTTTTGATTTTGTAAAGGTTAGATGTTAGATGCTGATAGTAATATTAGAGAGGATGAAGAAATCAATCTTAAAGTCATTCTAAGGCAGAAGGAGAAAAGCAGTTTGTCAAAGCTGGCCTGGTGAATGCCACGTTTCCGCCAACCCTGCAAGCATTCAACTCCAAAATTACAAGTTTATCATAACGTTTACCCAGGCAGCTTGGTCTTTGGGAATTCTGTGGGATCTTTGTAAGTAAAGCGTAGCAATAGCCAGACCATTCATGTGTTTACTCTCATTCATTTACTTGCTCATTTTCTTGTTCATTCAGCAAACATATATCCAGCAGCTGCGTGTGCCTAGAAGGTCCACAGAGAGAAAATTGCTCGAGCTGTGTGGCTTTGAGATCAAGCAGGCATTTGCCAGGTGCCACCAGGAAAGGGGAAGGGATTCCAGGCAGAGAGACAAGCATCTGCAAAGGGACAAGGCACAGCAGGGCATGTTGGGGAAACTCCAAGTACTTCAGGATTGATGGGCCATCTAGTGCCAGGGTTAGAGACCAGAGGGAGATGCGGCTGGAAATGACAGCAGGAGCCAGATAGTGAAGAGTGTTTTGTGCCATGCAAAGAAATTAGTAAGATCACTGTGGCCTCAGTGGGGCAGGATTTGAGGTAGATAGAAGTATTAGAAGGCTGTCGCTGGTGGTGAGTGGTGACAGGAGGGAGATTTAGAATTTGACTGTCTGAAATATTCCGGTACATGGAAGAAGTGCTGATCCTTCACTTTACTTCATACCTCATGATCACCCTTTCAGGCCTAATTCTGGCTCCCATCTGTGTGGGATATGACTTACCTGGTCTATGTTACACATTTTTTAACTCGAATGTCACTGTGGGGTCCAAATGGCACAGATGCTTTTCCTTAACAACCAAATTGTTAACTTTCACAGGCAACCAAGAAAATTAATTGATAAAACTCTGGGATGAATCATCTAGAGTTCACTAAAGTTGCTAAACAGATTGTATCTTTCAGGTTGTAACTATAAGGTAATTCCAGAACCATCCCCATGCCTTCCTCAGTGGGGTATTGGCGAATCCCCTAATCAAGAGAATAATCATAGGAGCAGGAAAGTTGGTCATCACCTCTCTGTGTTGCAGGCTTGCAGTTCTCAGATAAGAGCTGTCTGCAATTCAGAATTCTTCCTGTAAATGATGCTACATCATGCTCTTCTGCTAGGCACCCTAAATCCTTGGTGTTGGTGATAACAGAGAATTGGTGTTGATGACAACAGAGAATTCTTGAGCTCTCTCTTTCTCTCTCTCTCTCTCTTTCTCTCTCTCTCTCTCTCCATGATCTAGCATTAATATACAAAGTTTAAATCACCTGCATTTCTAAAGCCTGAGGTATTTGGGTGACATTAATGAAGGGATTCATACAAATGCTAGGAATCAGAGCACATCACACTCACCCTAAAAGTTCAATAGGAAACGTGCCTCCTACAAATGCCAACTCCTCTCTCATGTTCATGCAATAGGCAGGGGTTTTAAATGATCCTTTCTGGCTTTTGAAAGGGAGAGAGTAAATTCTGTTCTGAGCAACAACCGAGAGTGAAAGGCACGCATTACACCGTCTCCCACTGGAATGTTATCAATATCCACCGTCAGCTACAACTACTGGGCCATTTTGTGTCCTCTCACGTTTGTGTTCCATTAATATATATACTCATCACGTTTCCCATCTGTAAAACGGAGAAGGCAATATTTACATCTAGCCCCCAGTACAATGATCTCTACCTCACAGTAAACATCACTGGAAGCCAAAAATTTCCTTACGCATGGTCACTCTGAGCAGATGTTTTGCAACCAGTTGCAGCCACAAGAGACTTCTCTACTAAGCTCCAAGTTCTAAGAACGTCCTCTAAATGTTTCTCTAGCCTAAAAGAATTAAAGGATGAATGAAATCAGGACACTGCTCCAACTGATAGGTATGTTATAAACGTCTAGCAACTAGCACCCGGCTTCCTACTATCTAAGCAAAACAGGCGCAACTTTTGGCAATTTCTTTCAACCTCCTGGAGGAGAGATGCAGGGCAAGCAGAAAGCCTTAATCACAGATGCCAACCCTGGAGATGCATTTGATAGCAAAGTCTCTCCCCTTCATGCATGCATTAGTGTGGCAGCCAGAAGAGAAGCAGATTTTTCCTGTGGGCGGAAACCATATGCTTCTGTGTAATAGCAGAGATAAAATTCAACTCTTCTGTCACAGCCTGCCCTGTTCAACTCTTCCCAGCATCCTCATTTCAGAGAAGTTCCCAGGTATGTGCTGACTGCAGACCCTCCGTTTCCCTGCTCTTTACCCAAGAGCTTGGTTTTGAAACGGAGAGAGGTTGCTCAGGCATGTCTCAGCTCAGTTTGATGGATCCATAGAGTGGTTATTTAAATGGGATGTTGTTCCAGGCTTGTCTGGGATGTCTATAAAACATATGACAGAATTCTCCATCTCTCCCGAATCCCCTTTTTTCGGTCAGTTATGAGGAGACAAGCATCTTTTTTAAAAAATAAATCACACAGCAAAAGCTTTTGTGAGGCCTGTCTATAAACTAAGAGTACGTAGGAAAGCTAGGTAGGGAAGGCTGTCTCTCTGACAAGCAGTCATTATTGGAAGAGCATGCATGTCACCAGACAGGAGTTATATGCTGATGACTGGGAATCATGGTTCTTGATACAGTTTACTTTTCCTAGAATAAGTGTGCTAATTAATTCAGGGGGAAATTTATTTCATCTTTGACTCAAAATTCAATCCTCCCTCAATTCACTTTCCTTCAGTTTAATTTGCTGAAGACAAGCACCCTGACAAACTACACTCACAGGTTTGAAACAAGTAAAGAGGAATTGGGTGCTTTCTCTGTTAAAAGTCAGACCTAACTACTTCCTCTTCCTGAGGCCACAGCCATCCCTCCAGCTTCACAAAGATCCAACAGGGGGTCTTCATATGATTAGGCATGGGACCAAGATATGCTCTTAATTGTTTTTTCAAGCAAAGCAGACTGCCTTAACAGAGTCATGCAAGAAGTCATGTCGAATATCACTCGTTGCTAGAATATCCTACACCTGGGTTTGTGTAGCTGCCATCAGCTGTCCCAGCCTCTGGACCTTAATCTGTACCCATCCTTTACACCAAATCTCTCAAGGGCAAAATTTTTAAAAGTTGATTCCCAGTAATTTTTATAGCTTTACTAACTTTAAGGTCCATAAAATATAAACATAACTAATTTTATTCAAATGCTACATGCTGATTTTTAGTCATTTCAGCAATTCAGCAAAATACTTTTCTCCCAATTAACAATAAATGGCATAAAATTTATTTTTCTTTCTCCAACCTTCCATTTCCTAAATAAACTGAAGTTTGTAATAGAACAGCAGTGTCCCAAACCTACAGTGGACACTACTGAGTCCACAAAGGAGTCAGGGCACAAGAACTAGCTGAGATTTCTCATAGCATGTGCCAAACAGAATGCTAATTGGGGATGGAGCTTGCTTATTGTGTGCAAAGCCCTGGGTTCAATCCCCAGCACTGAAAAATCAATTAACTGATTAATTAAAAATAAAAGTAAAGGATTCTTATTGGAGCAAGCTGACAATTCCGAAGAACAATGACTACACAGAATCATCGAGTGACTACTAGGATCCTGCAGCTTCCTCACCCCCTCCCCTCTTGTGCCATAAACTATCTTAAATGCCTTGAAATGCCACCATTAAACATTGCATGACTTTAAATTGGGAAATCTACCGAATAGAAAAGATTTTTGCAATGGATCTTAGCCATTCAGGAATCCTAGAATTATTGTGAGAACAAGATCCAAGCTGTTGATCCTTTTTACAGAATAAGGCACATGGATCCCCAAACACAGAATTTTGCCTACAATTTTATGGGTTGGTAAACCCCAGAAATGCAACTCCAACATCAATCTCTTTTCTTCTTTCTTTCTTTCTCTTTCTTTCTTTCTCTTTCTTTCTTTCTTTCTTTCTTTCTTTCTTTCTTCTTTCTTTCTTTCTTTCTTCTTTCTTCTTTTCTTTCTAACTCTTCTTTTTTTGTTTGGTTTTTGTTTTGTTTTGTACTGGGGATTGAACCCAAGGGCAGGGGCAGTCTGCCTCCAAGCTACACCCCCAGCCCTTTTTTCTTTTAATTTTTTGTTGAAACAAGATCTCACTAGGCTACTGAGAGTCTTGCTACATTTCTGAGGCTGTCCTCAAACCTGCAATCCTCCTTCCTGTCTCAGCCTCCCAAGTACTAGGATTACAGCAGTACACCACCACACGCTGCCGTGTCAGTTTCTTTAATCAGATGTTTTCTCCCAGCATATAACAGTAATAGAGAAGATGGGTGGGAGGAGGTGGAGGTGGCAGAAGAATGAGGTGCATGAATACTAAAGGGGAAAAAGACAGGTGCTATGGAGAAATGAAGGGAAAAAAGAGACTACTTCACACACTGTTCAGAACCAACTCAGCGTAAATGTACTGTGCGTTTTTAAAAGTTCTGTTGTTATTTATGATTATGATATTACTTTATACTTTTCAGATAATGACATGAAACTGAAGAGGTTTGTGCCATCCACACTGTGAACCTTTGGCAGGGCACATTTTTTTATTCCATGTTTATTGAGCTAAATCATAAGCAGTCAGAACATGGTCCTATAATCATGGCTGGACAAGGAATATGTGTGAGGTAATTGCTGCACGTGCTACCAGTCTGTGCATCTTAATGGGGACAGATTAAGTGAAAGGGACGATAGTGAACACTTTCATTGAACTTCATTTTTCTAGTTGGTTGTTCACATTGGAAGGGCAGCAGTAGTAGTAGCAGTGCATTCAATGCTGAATTTTATCTCTGAATAGAAGCTTCTGGGAGTACAACAAAATACCATGTTTGTATGCTTTAGGATAAATTACTGAAAGGGTCATAAATCCTGTTCTATTTTCTTCTTATTTTTTTTTCAGGCACAAAGAGATTACCTTGAAAGACATTTCAAATCAGAGAGCTTGGGCGAAGCTAAAGGTTCCCTGGAAGTTATGCCCAAGAACTGACATCACAGCATTAACCCTTATCTTTCAACTCAGGTCATTTCTGTTCTCACATTGTCTAAATGTACCAGAAGCTCCTTTTTCTTCCTTTAAAGATTCAGACTTTTGAAAAGAATTTTACAAGTTCAAAGCACAGTGCACTGCAACTCTGCCAACTTGTGATATGTTCCACCTTCCCCCGGCCAGTGGAGACTGAGGACCTTTCAAGGCAGATGAGTTCGATATGTGAAGAGAGAATGAAAGAAAAATCCAAAGAGGCTCAGAGCAGCAGCTGCCCTCGCTGAGAACTGCGGCTGGGAATTCAGCGGAGAAGGAGATGCAGGTGCCACAAATAGAAATTCAACAGAAGAGCAAAACCAAGCATCCGTCTGCCTTGTGAAATCCCAACCCATGTTGGTTGGAGGTAAGGTCCACGGTGACACATACCAAAGGATAAATACAGAAGGACAGAAAATTAAAAGACATCTAAGCAAAATGGCAAGCAATTTTCATGAAATGACAAGCTCTGTTTGACTTAGATAGCCATTGGGAAATGGAGATTGGCCAAAAGGAATGGATATGTTGGGAGGAAAAGCGATCAGGACACACGTGTCACAGAGGTGTCACATTGATTTAGACACACTGTAATCTTTTTTCCTTTTTTAAAAAACATTGATAGAGTGGATAGTTTGATATCCACTCTGAAACTATCAATTTAACAGCCACTGAAGCAGGGAGTAACGAGATGTCAGAGTTGTCTAGGCAGTCTTCAGGCTTGCAGAAAGTTCCACCCATGAAAGAACTGGAAATTGGAGGCGGGAAGGGACAGGTAGATGCTTTTTTAAAAGGAATACAAAGAACACATATGAGATTGATCTTCGCAAGAAAGAAAGTCTAAGAAAAGGGACAAAATCTATCATGTTCTATGCCACAATTAAAGGAGATGTTAATTGAGACTGCATTTGGAGGAACAAAACTTGTATTTCTTCTTCTCACTGAGCTGAAATTGCTTTTGTCTATGTGTAACTACACTTCTTGGGTTTTATTTGAGATTTGGAATGATAAAATGCTATAGAATCTATTCTTCAGATCAGAATGGCATAGAGAGTTGGTACAAAGTAGGTGAGATGGCCGCTGGAAAGGCGAGGAAAGGCTGTGAAGTGAACGTTGCTATTTCTGGACACTGACTACCCTGGGTCATCATGAGGCACAGCTCAAGTAGGGCCGGCGCTGGCCTCTGGCTCCGCAGACACTGCCCAGTGTCAGAGCCTCTGTGACCTTCTAGTTAGATCACTGTAATCACAATGGGATACTCAGAAAAAGAAGGAAGACAGAAAGAGAAATCAAGGTCCCCAGGGAAATATCCTGCAAACACGAATCACAAAATGCCCAGAGGGAGTGGGTATATGGGGAAAATAACTTTCCAGGCAAAGAAAGCCCCCAGCACAATGGCCCTCAGGAGGTCGCACATGTGGCGTATTTGAAGAGTTGCAAGGGGGGCGTTTAACGGAAGCAGTGAACAAGAGGAAGAATCACAGGAAGTGGAATCACAGAAGGAATCGAGCCTGGAGGGAGCAGATCGAGAAAGGCTTTGCAAATCCTTGTCAGAACCTTGGCTTCCACTCTGGGCGAGATGGAAAGTTGTCGCAAGGTTTTATGCAGAAGGAAAATAAGATCTGACATACATTCTAAAACATATCATTCTGGCTTGCTCTATTAAAAATAGACTTTGGAGGATAAGGGTAGAAGCAGGGAATCCAATTAAGAAGCTTTTAAGCAATCCAGACTGGGAATAATGGTGGCTCAGACCAGAGCTGGTGGTGGCCCCACGTCTTAGGATGGTACTTGGTGAAGGGGCAAAATCAATTTGCAATGGCACCAGGGAATATTGCTGTGTAAGATTTGCCATATACATTACCCATATTTTTCCCCCTAAAAATCCTTCCATCCCATAATGGAGCTCTCTTTTGTGCCTCTTTTGTTACCAGGGGAATGTCTGGAGTCTTTCATGCCAAGACCACAGGTACCTGGCTCTCTGGACCTCACCGGGTGACACCAAGGGTCCTCATTTTCCATCCCTCTTTGCCACTGCTTACCTCTGCCCCAGCATGCTAAGCTGCACACTTTATTTCAAATGCCTGTTCCACTTTCTGACTCCCTGACTTCTTTGTCTTGCCACAGTATTGCTCACGGTGCTTCCTGTTGACTCACCTTTCACTTTCTCTTCGCTTCCCGGGTCTAGGTTTTGCAGGGACTGCATCTTAATCACACCGCGCTTCTCTCGGTGGACTTTCCTGTAGCTGGCCCTTATATTCTGTGTCTTTGCTCAGTGATCAGTCTTAGTCAGGGGACGCGTGCCTAGACCTACTGATCCTGCTGCAGTGGAGGGTCAGGGTGCCAGCATTCATTAATTTTTTCTCTATTTCTTCCCCCATATGTTCCTTTGTCTGCTTTCTTTCTCCGCTCTTGACTGAAAATGGTCTTGAATTCCTTTTTTTCCCCTCTCTTTTCCCTTTCAACCTTTGACAGTTTCTGCTTATTCATGTCTCCAACCTCAAAAATATATTTGTTAACCTTCATCCTGACCTTTCTTTACAAGGACTTGACTTGCCTATTCATCTGCAAGCAATTGCCAAGGAGGCTAGATAAGTTAGTGTCTGCATTGAGCTCTTCTGAATGCCTCTTATCAACACCAGGAGCCTTTAAAAACCAGGCAGCACATACTGCTGCCTCTCTCCCCTTAATGGCAGGTGCCCAGTGAATCAGTAATATCATCCCTGTATTCCCAGAAGAGGATTAAGGACAATACAATAATATTTCATCTAGAACTTTGCAATAAGCAATGTCACCTTTCCAGAGTAAAGTTTTAACTGCAGAGAAAGTAGAGGTCCCTAAGCAGCCAAGACGTGTCACAAGGTCCCAGCACTGAAGCTGAGGCACTTGACTCATCAGAAAGCCACCTGGGATTTCATCACCACGCGTGTGTGCTTATTTTCCACATAGTTCTGAAGGGTGGGGGTCTGATTTCCAATCTCATCGCTAATTAGAAATAGCAAATTTGAAGGAAGGACAGAAATCTTAGGTAAGAAAATGTACAGCAGTGAAAAGACATAGTACAGAGTCTGCAAGGAAAAAAACAGTTAAAAATGTTAGAACTTTAATCTCACAGAAGTGTGGAGTCTATAGGTAACAGAGTTCTATCATGGTGCAGCATGGCTCAGACATGAGGTATGATGCTTTGGCAGTGGGGACCTGAAAGGAAGAGGAGATACAGATGGGTTCCCTGGAAAAGCAGAACCTCCCGGGTCTGAGTTCAGATGTGGGGGTTTTGATGGACAAGGATTGATGAGAGGACTCGTGAGGCTCCCTTGTGTTGCACTGACCCTGAGGTCACACCCCACATCCACCTGCTCTGCACCCAATTCTGGGCCCACTGAATGTCAGACCTGACTGCAGGTACCAGTGATAAGAAAAAATAAAAATGGCCTCTCCTTATGGTGAGCAAGGTGTGTCACTCACCCCCTTAGGCCAGTCAGAAATTTGGTCACCAATGATGACCACCAGCATAGTACACTGTGACTTCCTCTGCCAAATGCTACACCTGTCTCTCCAAACTCAGCCAGCGTGAACTGAGAATCTGTCACAAGGCAAGTGCTGTCTCTGGAGCTGTCACAAAGGAAGAGCATCTGATGCTCCCTGTACTCTGTGGGGGAGCTATTGACACCTGTTTTACAGAAAGAGAAACGGAGGTTCACTCACAAAAGAAGTGAGACTGAAACTGAGTTCTATTCACTCAAAGTCTGTAGTTGTAACACTAGATCCCATTACCCCAAAGTACAGACTGACATAATCCTAGCCCATTTCAAGGGCACCCATGCTGTCCCAAATCACTCGATTGTTCCAGTTCAGAATGCATTTTCTTTATTCTTGTTATAGAGCCAAAATTAAGTTTTTTAGATTTCCTAGTATTCTGTTGATTACACAATTGATCCATGTATAAACACCAATATAGGTATTCAGAGTAAATTATAAAGATTTAGGGAAAGTGTCTCAGTACTTCTGAATGGCAAATCACTTGCCTCTAAATTATCTATAGTTAGCAAAGTATGTATTAAGCAAAGTCACGTTTCAGTAAGGAATTGCTATAGTTTGGATCTGGAACGTCCCCCATGTTTCCATGTGTTAAAGACTTGGTCTCCAGCCCATGGTGCTATTGGGAGGTGGCGGGACCTTTGGGAGACAGATCTAGTGGGAGGCATTAGGTCATTGGAGGCATGTCCTTGAAGGAAATACTGGGACCCTGGTCCCTTCTTGTCTATTTCTTTGCTTCCTGGTTACCATAAGACGAGTCTTTTGCTCCACCGTATGTTCCTTACTACAGACCCAAAGCAACAGGGCCAACTGACCATGGACTATAACCTCTGAAACTGTGTGCCAAAATAAACCTTTCCTCTTCTTGACTGTCTCAGGTGTTTTATTATAGTAACAGAAAGCTAACACAGGAATTATTTCCAGATGGTTCCCAAATGACCTCGCCTGATGAGAAAAGGGACACAGAGGGTAGTTCATCTCCCCTGACTGGTTTAATGGTGCTCCACTTGTTCACTGGAATGCGGCTTTGTTTGCATGCTAATGATGACCAAAATCAGTAAAACAGTGAAAACATTCACACTACTACCATTGTAAAAACTGCCAATTTCCCAACTATATTTTAAGAGTTTTCTCAAAGGCACTTCATTTTTCTGAAGTCCTTTATTTTTTCCTATTTTCTCTCTATATTCAGGGAGGTGGGGAGGAAGATAAAGGGTTGAGGAAGAAAACAGTACAAATAATGTTATATATGTATACGAAGGTATCACTACCAATCTCAATAACATGTATAGGGAGGAAGAAGGAGGGAACAGGGTGGGATGTGGAGGGAAATACACCAAGTGATGTGTACATGTATTTTGTATCACTTTGAATCTCACTGTGATATATAACTACAATGCACCAATAAATGTATTTTTAAAAGGAAGTAAAAGGCACTTCAATAATACCAGTTGTTTAAGTTGAGGTAAGTACTGAGGGAGGCAGGGTGGGACCTCGTTGTATGCAAATTTTAATACATGCCTACATGTGCACCACACATCCATACCTGAGCATTTCTCATATCCCAGTCTTGAAATCACATCCTCGGTGATTTCTCAGTTGGTCAGTGACTACATTCCCTTTGGCACTCTTTTTATCTTCTTCTACTGTAATGGATAGTGCCTTCAGCCTTCTGCAAAGTTTACTCTGCTTAAAGCAGCAATTATTCACATGCTTGTAGAGCAGCTGTTTTTTTCACAATCTGGCCTTAAATCAGATCCTCAAAAATATCATTTCAGGAGGGAGTAAAAGAGTGGCTAACAGATCACTTTCTTGATGTGTATATCATAAACCATGTCCATTTTTTTGTTACTACTTTACATGAGGAAGCAGTGTCTTTCTCAACATGGAAAACTTCCCTAAGGTCTGTTGTAGAAGACTGGTCAACACCAGGGGCACCACATAGCGCAGCTCTCATTGTCCCCTGCCAGTAAAGTATAGTGAGGAGTCATGCATTTTAAGCCATCCCATAAACCCCAAGGAAATGATTCCTAATCCATCAAAATTGCCCATGAATGATAACTGAGGATCCTTATTTGAGCATAGTATCATGAAAATGGAGGAGGAAAAAAGACAGAATGATGAAAGATAGCAGGATCTTTTATTTTAATAAATATTTACTCATACATTCAACAAATGTTTATTAAGGAATGACTGTGCTGTTAGGAATCAGATTGGGAGACAAAGAAAAAGGAGAAAGCACAGCTGGATCAGACTGATGGTCACTGTGGAGCAGTCAGGGTCCAATCAGGAACACCAAAACCCCACCAGATATTTCAAAAGGGCTTTATTATAGGGAATTGATGACACCGGTGTTGTAGGATTTCACATCATCCATGAAAAAAGGATAGTGTTTGAATAAAAAGAGAGAGAGGACAAAAGAAACTTCAGCCAGAAGATAAAGTGTGGGCAAAGACAGAGTGGTCAGAAATCACCAAGAACCACAGATTGGGAAGTAGGTTAGGAAAATACTCTATGTGGTTTTGAGTTTCGTATTTTAAAAAAATGTTGTGAATTTTTATGGATTTCATTTTTACACTTTTATTGGTGCATTATAGTCTCACATAATAATGTTAGTCATATAGCACTTTCTCCTATCTTCATCCCCATCTCCCCCTTCCCCATACAAGATATTGAGATTGGCATTGGAATTCTCATATATGTGCATAATGTTGATGGGAGTGATTTCTTCATTGATCCTCCCTCTCCACCCCTCTTCCCCTAGACCACCTCCCTGGCTCCACTGGAATCTCTCCTCCATTATCTGGAGTCTCTCTGATATCCAGATTACTCCCTAGCTTCCAGATATGAGAGAAAATATATGACTCTTCAGTTTCTGTGACTGGCTAATCTGACTTAGCATAATGTTCTCCAGGTCCATTTTCCTGCAAATGACATTATTTTGTTCTTCTTGATTGCTGAGTATAATTCCATTGTGTGTATCCCACAATTTTGTAACCCAGACATCTGTTGATGGACACCTAGGTCAGGTCCATAATTTTGCTATTGTGAATTGTGCTGCTATAAACATGGATATGCATATATTACCATGATTTTCTGATTTCAGCCCCTTTGGAAAGATACCCAGGAGTGGTATACCTGGAACAATTCCCAATTTTCTGGTGGAATCTCCACACTGATCTCCATAGCAGCTTTACTAATTTGCAATCCCACCAACAGTGTAGAAGAGTTCCTATTTCCCCACATCCTCACCAGCATTTACTGTTGTTTGAATTCTTGATGACTGCCATTCTGATTGGGGTTAGATGAAATCTCAGTATAGTTTTGATTTGCATCTCCCTGATTGCTAATGATATTGAACACTTTTTCAGGTATTTATTGGTCATTTGTATTTCTTCTTTTGTTAAGTGTCTACTTAGTTCAGTTGCTCAATTTTTTCATTGGGTTATTTGTTTTTTTAGTGTTAAGTCTTTTAAGTTATTTGTATATTCTGGATATTAGTCCTCTATGAGAGGGTTAGCTGGAAAATATCTTCTCCCATTCTGTAGGGTCTCTCTTTAGACTCCTGATTGTTTCCATTGATGAGCAGAAACTTTAGTTTAATGCCATCCCATTTATTCATTCTTGTTTTAATTTTCTGAGCTTTAAGGGTTTTATTGAGGAAATTTCTATTTGTGGCTATATTTTAGAGTGTTGGGCCTATGCCCTCCTCTAGTAACTTCAAAGTCTCTGGTCTAATTTCCAGGTTTTTGTCCTATCTTGAGTTGACTGTTGTGCAGGGTGAGAGGTGGAGATTTAATTCCACTTTTCTACAAATGAATATCCAGTTTTCCCAACACCATTTTTGGGAAAGGCTGTCTTTTCTCCAACATATGTGTCTATCACCTTTGTCAAAAATCAATTGGCTGTAAGTGTGTGGATTTGTTTCTGTATCTTCTATTCAGTTCCATTGGTCTATGTGTCTGTTTTTGTGCCAGTACCATGCTTTTTTTTATTACTATAGCTCTGTAGTATAATTTGAAGTCAGGAATTGTGATGCCTCCTGCATGGTTTTTATTGCTGAGAATTGCTTTGGCTATTCGGGGTCTTTTTTTTTTTTTTCTCCATATGAAGTTTAGGACTTATTCTTCTAGTTCTATGGAGAATGGCATTGGTATTTTGATAGGGATTGCATTGACACTGTAGATCACTTTTGGTAGAATGGCCATTTTGACAATATTTATTCTGCCTATCCAAGAGCAAGGGAGATCTTTCTATTTTCTAAGATCTTCTTTAATTTCTATCTTTAGGGTATTTTTTATAATTGAACCAGAGAGCACAGTGACCTATAGCCAATCAGAGATTCTTGTTTGCCTGCACTAAGAACTATATTTTGTTAGAGAGGCTCTGGGAGACAAACTCAAAAGTTTGACTATATGAGACAGATACATAGAGGCAAATATATACCCCCAGTCTCATTATAAAGGATTAACAAATAGACACAGAATTCTCAACACAAAGAGGGAGAGGATGCCAAGACAACAGAAATATAGACCTGTAAAAATATGAGAATGAAGACCAACGAGGAAACAATAAACTCCCACAACTCAACAACAAGGTAGGCCACCAATACTGAGCTGCAGGAAATGCCAGAAGGAAAATTCAGAATTTTTGTTTTCAATGTGATCAAAGGCCTCAGAAATGAAATCAGAGAAAGTGTACAGAAAATGAAAGAACATATGAATAGAGAAATTGAGGCCCTAAGTAAGAACCAAAAAGAGGCTCTGAATGAAATGAAGGAGTCAATGAATGAATTAAACACCTCAATAGAAACCACCTTTGGCAGGCTAGTCCACATGGAGAATAGAGTCTCATTCTTGGAAGACAACTTATTTTATGTATTTCTTAACATTTTGAATACTTGGCCTTGACAGATTGCTTGAATTCCAGGTGACAATATTCAAATTTAGTGTAGGAAGTTAGGGTATCTGTTTTTCAGGAGAACAAAACCCTCAAGACAAAGCAAATTGTAAATCCCCTCAAAAATCAAATTTGTTACTTTACAATTCTTGGTACTGCTCTACAGTGCCAACCTCTCCAGGAGCAACCAGTATATTAAGAAGGGTTAGACATGTCACTGCACTCAGTGTGGTGTTTAGATAATTTTTAGTTCATTTTGACCTGATCTATAGGTGGAGACTCTTTCCATTTAAATCTCTGCCCAGCTGCTGTGTGCACAATGGTTTAAATGATATACCAGCTGTGTAACACAGTCATCTGTCATTCCTAAATATGGACAAGAACAATATCTGTTCGGTGGATACATATATTTTTCACAGAAATGGGGGTTAACACACTGAAGAATAACTGCATACAATGTGCTATGAAGTACAGATTTGGAAGTGTGCAGGACAGAGTGAACTTGGCGTTGGGGTGATTCATTTGCATCTGTGGTATTGCACAGTGGTAAGCAGGTGGACTGGCCTAGAGGATGGATGCAAAGAGCCCTGATTGTTTTGTAGTGCCAGCTGATTTCTGTGTAAATATTCCCACCATGGTCTATTTTAAGCTATCAATCTCAGGTTGCTGACTGGGAGCTTGGGAAAATACATGGAAAATCAGCTTTCCTAAGCTAACATGAGCTGAATCTAGCACAGTGCTGGTAGGTGTTGGGTGGAGGAATAAATGATGAGATAGAGTAAACTGCAAAGTACCTCGAAATAAGAACTATAATTTAAGCTAAAAGAGAAGAGAGACACAGATGCAAGAAGCAACAGAAGAATTGAAAGTCCTTGGAAAACAATGACCATAGGGGAGAGAAAAAGAAAGGAGTGACCAGAAGTGACAAGCTGTCTATCTGGTTGTCTAGCAAGGTGAATGACCTGACCTACTTTATGGAGGATGAGCATTTTACCCTCCCATACTTGATCCTAATATTTTCTATATAAAACCTGGGAAAATATATTGTATCAGTTAAAACTACTGAGGCTATGACACATGCATTTCATATGAGAAATTAAGTACATACATAGCTTCCATTTTTATTCCAGTGATCATATACTTTCCCCCTGACTTTGAGAGATGTCCCATTTCTTTGCAGTGAATAGGTTAACAGTACAAATAAATTTGTTCTGGAGCATTTGTGATGCACTTTGTGACAGTCCTACGTAGTCTGTTGCTAATGGCCTTGTTCACAAGCCTGAGTCTGGTAAAATATTTAATTCAGCCATAAAAATGACTACATTAAAATTGAATTAATAATGATTGAAATTAAGTATTAACCATTCAATTAAATTTAAAAATAAATCCAGGGACTTCTAATTCTCCTCATGGAGAAAAATAAACAGTGTTAATAAGCTTGACAAATATTTAATAAATATTTAACTTCATATTCACATCTTATATAGAGAAGAAAAAAGTTAGAATTTGATGACATACGTTATAAAACTGTCTGTGGCTGAGCTTTTACAGTGTCCTTGATTTGAACTAGAATGCTGATGGAGAATGAGCTCGTGTTTTCAATCAAAGAGAAGGCACGGAAACCAGAGCTGGGAGTCGGTGCATATTTTCATGAAACTGATGAGGTCTAATCATTTAACACGGTTTCGCATGGAAAGTAAAGGACTGGGGTGCTGGCAAGTTATTAACTATGTGGCATATCCCACTCAAATACAAATGTGTGAGCACACGCAGAACAAAGTAGCAGCTGCAGTCGCTAAGCTAGGGGCTAGGGACTGGCTACTGCCTCACAAACAATGCGGCACGCCGGGCTCACACTTGGAGGATCGCCTCATGCTTATTCTGCCACCTTGTGTGATGCACATATATTACAAGACAAAACATCTTCAGACACTTGTCCCGTTATCCCTTAGCATTTTGTTTTTCTTCATTAAAAAATCTGAGGAGTCCTATTTCAAGAGTTAATTCCACTAAATCATTTTCTGAGCTTCATAGAAGTGAGATAGTTATATCTCAGGAGGATTAGCTCATGGTGCAAGGGCACAGAAGCTGGTCTACATAAATACACCCGGGAAGGACAGGCTCATAAAGATGTGGGCATGCTCCACTAAGCTCAGTTGGCACTTGGTCCAGAGCACCCCCCAGCAGAGATGAGGTGGAGCATGGGGGACACCATGCTTAGTCCCAGTCTCTGAGGAAGTGATCTGTGGGGCAGCCGTTCCCATCCCACCTGCCTCTCCCACCATCATGCAGGCAGGGAGGCCAGATCCCGCATGGCTTCACTCTTTCTGCATCTGTGCTTAGTAACCACAGCAGGAATTTGGAACAAGACATTGTAAATGATTTCCCTGACCCCTCTTACTCAAAATAGGAGGATGAGCCTAACAGCCAAAAGCTGAACTGCATTTGGAAGTGAGCAACATCATGTACTGCACAGCCTGCAGCGCTAGGCGCTATTAGAGCTCTCAGACCACCCGCTCTGGACAAATCTTTACTGCTAGCAGGCCAACTGTCTTGAATGGCAGGACATGAATACTTGTCATTCTGATCTGTTCAGGCAAGGAACCGTACTGCACGCACTCTGGCTCCAAAGTCGATGTCATATTTAATTCCTGGCATTCCTGATTCCTGTTAACACTATTTTAAACAGTACCACACTAGAGTAATAGTTATTTAAATCATAAAACTTGAAAAACAAAATCACGTTTAATAATATCACTTTACCCTGTATTTGCTGATAAAATTACTCTTTTGATTCTTTATCTGAAATCTCATTGTCTAAGAAAGCTTATAAGTTTTTTGTCATTTCTTTGACAATGACCCTGATTAGTCATGCTATAAAATGCAGAAAGTGTTTCTCTGGAGGAGTCTGGGCCCTGCAGAGAGAAGACCCCTGCTCCCGCACTTGCCAGGCCTGGGTTTGAATCTTGGATCTGCCACTTGAACAAATCTTTCCAATTGATCTCAACTTTCAGTGTGCAAAAAAGAAAAAAAATACCTACCTTGGTAGAGTTTCTGTGTGTGTTAGTAATAACATATGCAAAATGTCCAGCACATAAGCAGCGCATAATAGGGGCTACCCCTGATATTATAAATGGCATTTGGTCAAATGTGGTCAGAAAAGGAATTGCAGAGCAGGGGAGAGAGAGAAACTTAAAATGTACTTATGCCTGAGGCTAAATTATATCCTTAAATCTAAAATTTTGATATGTCTGAGAAAATACTTATTTTTCTTGTAATTATGTTATTGTCATTTATTGACATAAGCTTAACAGGAATTTATGTTATGGTGTTATGTTAATGCTATATCATGTTATATAGTGCAGTGGAGTTTAATTTATGGAATTCCTACTCAAAGTTTAACAGTATCATCACTGGTAATTTACTGGATATTTTCATAATTCTTATTGCCAGAGTTGCTCATGGCAGAAGAACTGGAATTGCTTTATTTCAGAGAGGATGAGGCTGCCACCCACCCTTATAAATTCTCTCCTTCGAAGCAGTCCCACTGAGCACTGCACGAAAAGGCTGTAGGGGTTGTAGGAAGAGATTTCATTATGTGAAAGCAGCAACAAACCCTGAACCTTCTTTGCATATGGAGCAAGCATGACAGTCTCAGTCCCCCGTGAGCATCACCCTTGTCCACTTCAGATATCAGACGCCATCTGGTCTCAGGGCCCAGGATCACCCAGGACCTGGTTCCATACCCTCCCTTAAGATTGGGTTACCCTCTGGCTCTCAAATCTGGAACTACTCCAGATTGGACGTGGGGCCTTTCTGAGCCTCCTAAGGCCCTGACAGAACTCTCTGAGTGTCTGGGCCACACCAGCAGTCACTTCTTCCCACAGCAACCAAGGTTCCTTGCACTCACCCCTGTCATGCACTCCAAACGGGGGGGGGGAGTATCTTCCCCTGTGGGCATTACTCTTTTCTGAATTACAACAACCCAAGTGAAAATGCCTTTGGTTAGCATTTTAAAAGCATGCAAGATTTGTCATTCTCAGAACTTATTAAGTGCAGGGAAGAGATGAGTGTTGCCTGTGTCCTTCCGTCCTTTGGGAGCTCATCCCTCAAAGACGAGCCATGTTTTCATCACTGAACCTTGACCTCAGTCGACGACCACAGGCATGTGCATATTTGTTGCTTGGATGGCCAAATGCATGGACAAATTTCTGTATGAGGCACAAAGCTTTCTGATAATTATCAAGGGTTAAATTTTTCTGCTCAAGAGATTATTCTTATTTTGCTTAATCTTTCAGAATGACATCTAGCGATCTTTTAAATAGTTTCTGCCACCTGCTTCTATATTTGTTATCATCCATTTCTTTTCTGTCAGAAATCTTTGTGTTATATTTAACTGGGATCCTAAAAGAAATTTAACATCTCCTGATCAGCATCTTTTAATTAGCACATTGAGCTTCCCTGAATGTCGGGGTAAATTGCAGTATTCATTGAAGCTACTAATACTGACAGAATTGGAAAACACTAGAATATTAAAACAACTGGTGCAAATCAAAAATCAATTTTCAGAGAACCCTTACAAGATAGGAAAACAAGAAATAATGACCAGGAAAAATTATTTCTGTTCGCTTGAGAGGAATGTCTGAATTCTTATGCAAAATGATTAATTTTTTAGAAACCCATGAGGCTTCAATAATGCGTATGTACTAATTTGGTAAAGCATATAATGGCTTGTGAAGTGCTTAGAACACTGCCTGACACGTAGCAAGTAAACAGAAAAACATGCGATTAACGGAGAAACTGCTTTTAAAAGTTTAAAAATATTTAAGGAGATCATTAAAACAAACAAAAAGCACTAACAGGATTAGAAACTAGATGCATAAAAAATCTCTACTTTTTTGCCTTGAAAAGTTTTGCTTTATCTGAGAGTGGTGGTGCATGCCTGTAATCCCAGTACTTTGGGAGGCGGAGACCGGAGGATCCGGGTTCGCGGCCAGCCTCAGCTCTCTCTCTCTCTCTCTCTCTCTCTCTCCCTGTCTCTCTCTCTCTCTCTCTCTCTACTTAGTGAGGCCCTCCACAACTTCGTGAGACCCGGTTTCAAAATAAAGTATAAAAAATAGGGCCGGGGGTGTAGCGTGGAGGTAGAACGCCCCTGGGTTCAATCCCCGGTACCGCAAAAAAAAAAAAGTTTTGTTTTATCTGGGAGTGGTGGCACATGCCTGAAATCCCAGTACTTGGAAAGCTGACAGGAGGATCACAGGTTTGAGGACAGCTTTAGCAATGTAGTGAGACTCTCAGTAACCTAGTGAGACCCTGTTTCCAAACAAAAAATATAAAATAGGGCTGGGGGTATCGCTCATAGGTGGAATGCCCCTGGGTTCAATCCCTAGTACCACACACACAAAAAAAGTTTGACTTAATTGATGTTTGTATTACCACAAGGAAACACCTAAGCTGGTCTCCTTCTCCATAGAAAACTGGGTCCAGAAAAAAATATATAAATCATTAAGAAGTGAATTAATGGAATTACTATCATAAACAATATGTACATGTGAAAATATACCAACATCATTCTTGGTACTTCATACGGGTGGGGGGACGCGGGGGGGGGGGCACTAAGAGCTGTGTGCATATATGTTAACATCAAATAGATATTCATTGCAATGTAAGACTCCAATGCACCAATAAAAGCATGTTAAAAAATTTAAAGATTTATACAAAATAAAGAATTCCACCAATGTACAGATTAATCAACACTATAACAGGCCACCTAGGATGACTGGAAGATCTGTTCCTAAGCATGTTTTTTGGGGGGGGTACTGGGGATTGAACCCAGGAGCATTCTACCTCCAAGCTACACCCCCAGCCCTATTTTTTATTCTTTATTTTGAAACAGGGTCTCACTAAGTTGCGGAGGGCCTCACTAAGTAGCTGAGGCTGGCCGCGAACCCAGATCCTCCGGTCTCAGCCTCCCAAGTGCTGGGATTACAAGCGTGCACCACCATGCCCGGCCTAAGCATGTTTAAAGAAGGTGTTAGTTGGTTGATCTGAAAGTCTCCCTTTGTAGTCTTATTCACTGATGACACAGACTTGATTGGGATGAGCAACCCTTTCCAATTCTCCATAAAATTCAAGAAATTGGTGACTGGTATGGATTGAAGCAATAAGACCCCCCAAAAGAGTCTGTGATCTTGTTTTTCGACGTGATTGGATTGAGAGATGCCCAGGAAATTAGTAAAGCACACTTTTGGGTGTGTCTGTGAAAGTGTTTCCAGAGATAATTCACATGTGAAACAGCAAATGGAGGGATGAAGACGTGCCCTGACTGTGAGCAGCGCCATCCAGTAGGTTGAGGGCCTGGATGGAACAAAAAGCAGAGGGAAGGGGAAGCCTGCCAGTGCATACGAGCCCTATTCTTCTTGGTCAGGTGCATCTTTTGTGGCTGCCATTGCTCATGGACATCAGAGCAGCTTTTTCTCCGGTCCTTCAACAGGAACTCACACCAGTAGCTCTCCGGGGAGATTCCAGGCACTCAGCCTTGCTCTGGGGCTTCATCGCTGGTGCTTCTTCTTCTGAGACTTCCAACTTCTTGGACTCAGCAGCCACTGATTTCTGTGGATCTTCAGCCTGCAGGTGGCCATAGTAGGACTACCCAGTCACTGATGGTGTAAACCAATCTAATAGACCCCCTTTCATAACTCTAGAATATATACAGATTCTATTTGTTCTGTTCCTCTAGAGAACCCAGACTAATACAGAGTCTGAATTTTTCTCCCTTATCTGACACAACAAAACAAAAAGCAAACCAGAATCGTATAATTTGAACATCAAAATAATGTGCCTACCCAGAAAAAACAGATTCAAACAAATTCCACCAAAGCCAAGACAGTTCTAATAGTTCTTACTTGTCCAGTTTGGCTTCTAGGATCATTGGTTTTTGCTGTGCCATTTCTACATTCTTTTTATCTATCTCAATATTGTAAGCAAGAACCAGATCGAAGTATGGAAAAGTTATTTGGAGATGCTTGAGAGAGTAAGTCTACGTATTTCACATGTTGCCTGCCACAGGAACACAGCATGACAAGGCACTGGCTACACATGATGGTGCTTCCAGGTCTCTGAGAATGATACCCATTCAGATTCAGATTAAGCCAGCCAGAAAGCCTGGAAAGTAGATTCTGAGCAGCACTTATTATTGGAGAATCAAACTTTTTAAGACTTACAATCAAGATCAGTGGATTGAGACCATTTGGGGTATGTCACGTTTGACAGTACTCCTTTACTTTATGTGAGAACAAACGTTTTGCATGTTTCTTTCAAGATTCTAGATCAATGGTTCCCATGAGAATCACTGGGAAACTTGGTCAAAATGCAAACTCCAGGCCTACAGGATCAGAAACTTTGAGAGTGGAGCCTAACAGCGTTTTCACAAGACCTCCCTCCAGGTGATTCTAATGGCTGCTAATGTTTGAGTACATCTGCTCTAGGGTAATGTACTCAGGTGTTGCTGGAACCATGTTGATACTCATTTGTCTGTTCTATTCTACCTCAATAAAATATTCTAGTTCAGAAACTGGATATCATGAAGAACTGAAGGATTCAAGTGAAATGGTTGAAAGGTTGAAATGAATGGTTCTCTGTGATATAGGATAATTAAGAAGATACAAAAAGTCACAAAGAATTGTGACATGATTTACAATTGATATATGATGCTTATATGAGCTTCTAATATCTTATAGCTGATATGTAACTAGATGTCACTGAGGACAGGTAAATCCTAAAATTAAACAAATGATCTATTAAAAGCTGAAACTATTTTGGGAAAAGATAAGATTATGTGTTCTGATTCTTAGCTGTATGCGCATACCATGCAATTGATGCAGGAATATTTATTAGCTAAATATGAAACAGCTAACATACCAAGTAGGTCGCACATTGAGAATGGTTGGTGTTAGTATCACTGCTCCATTCCTAGTAAAAATCTATACATATTTCCTAAATCAAACACTGACACTTTAAATGAAAGATAGAGGTATAGAAACACAAAGAGAAAAATAGGACAAATTCTTTGACCACAACACACTAAAACTAAAAATAATTATATACTTAAAGTAAAACCCCACTCACTGGAAAAAATTAAAACTATCTTCTCAAAAACAATTGGGTTTTACTAATGTCACTTAGCATGATGTTCTCTAGTTCTCTCCATTTCCCTGCAAATGATGTGATTTTGTTCTTCTTTGTGGCTGCGTAAAATTCCATTGTGTACATATCCCATAGTTTTGTGATCCATTCATCTGTTGATGGACACCTTGACTGGTTCCAAAGTTTGGCAATTGTGAATTGTGAATTGTGAATTCAATTTTTTAGGCATACGCATTATAGAATTTGAAGGCTATGTTTGCTGTGATCTGAAGTAAAATATAAACTATAAGATATATACTGAGTTTTCCTTATTCAAAATGCTGGGGCCAGATATGTTCAGATTTAATATTTTGGAACATTTGCATATGCATAATGAGATTATCTTGGTGATGGCCCCAAGTCTACACACAAAACTCATTTATCTCTCATATGCACCATATATGCACAGCCTGAAGGTAATGTTACATAGTATTTTTAGTGCATCTGTGTTTTGACTGTGACCTGTCACCTAAGGTCAGGCATGGAATTTTCCACTTGTGATGTCATGTTGGCACTCATGCCAGGCATGGTGGTGCATGCCTGTAATCTCAGTGCTTGGGAGGCTGAGACAGGAGGATTGCAGGTTCAAGGCCAACCTCAGCAACTTAGCAAAGGCCCTCAGCAACTTAGTGAGACCCTGTTTCAAAACAAAACAATAATATAGAGCTATGGGTGTAGCTCAGAGATAGAATGCCCCTGGGTTCAATCCCCAGTATAAAAAAATTAGAATTTTTTAGCATTTCAGATTTCAGATTTTCAGATTTTCAGATTAGAAATGCTCAACCTGTATATAAAATTTATTTGGAGGGGAGGTTACTAGGGAGCACCTTATTGAAATAAACTATTTCCTCCAGAGCAGATGAAACTGAAGAATAATGAAAAGATACATGAGAGGGACGGTCCTTGTGTATTTCATTATCCTAGCCAGAGGAAAAACATAGCCAATATACATATGCCCCAAACTCCATTGACAACTGCCTGAGCATACCCTCTGAATGGCAGGTGTTGACTCCCTGGGAGACAGCTGTTCACGGACACTCTACTTGAAGTGGTCCCCAATTCAAAGAGAGGGGGAGGCCAGTGTTTCTCCTGAGCTGCTTAGTTATTGCCTGTACTCAGACCTCCATTCTTAGGGCCACCTGTTCCCGAGCCACGCCTTGGTTTGATTCTTTTGATAACTTTGAGATAGAAAGTACGGAATGCCAAGAAAGAGACACATTAGTGTTCCTTCTCTGCCTAATATAATGTGCACGTCTGTCTCCGTATCAGTGCCTTGCTTAGAACCCTCTGACATTGATGGGAAATTTTGATGATCTGAGCATTCTGGACTCTGCAGTATGATGACTGGCTTGAGGAAGGGCACAAACAGGTTTTGCCAAAAGTCAGCTGTTGGCAGCTGTGACAACTACCTGAGAAAAACAATTTAGGGAAGAAGATTTGTTTTTGATTCATGGTTTCAGTCCATGGTCAGACAGCTCCATTTCTTTGGGTCAGGCAGATCATGGTAGAAGGGTGCAACAGAGGGAAGTTGCTCAGCTCATGGAAGTTGGGAAGCAGAGAGAGAGAGAGAGAGAGAGAAAACAGGGACAAGATACAGTCCCCAAGGGCATGCCATGCCACCAGTGACCTACTTCCTCTACTTCCTTCAACCAGGTCCCACTTCCTATATTTTCCAACAATGCCTTCAAATTATTAATCCACTGATGGGGTCAGAACCCTCATAACATCCTCCCAAAAGCCCCAGCTCTGAACATTGCTGCATGGGGGACTAAGCCTTCAACACATGAGTCTTTGCGGGATACTTCATGTCCAAATCCTATCACTTGTGAATAGAACTTACAGGGAAGGAGCAGGAGTGGGTGTGTATGGACCCCTTTTATGACTTTCCTGGGACAGGTATGGAATTCTATACACAGTTATAACCTTTCCTAAGATCTTAACGAGGGTACAAAGTGGCAAAGTTTGCTCCAACTTTTTAAGGAGACATTTGTCTCAAAGGAAGAAACAAGCATAGTTTCAAAACAGAAAAGTGGTATAACATAATGAATCAGGCTGCAGACTCTGGAGCTAGACCACTGGAGTCAGTAGTCAGAGGCTACTGACTCTCAGTAGCCTCTCTCTGCCTTAGTTTCCCCATCTATAAAGAGGGAAACAATATCTCACAAGGTTGTTACAAGACTTATTTTAATAATAGTCACAAAATGCTTAACATGATGCTTGAAGCATAGTAATTACTTTATTAATATTTGTTAAATAAATACAAAGTGATTTAAAATGGACACTCTGAATTTCCTATCTATTCCCTTCTCTGAACAGTTAAGAAATCAGGATTTTAGCTGGGCGTGGTGGCGCACGCTTGTAATCCCAGTACTTTGGGAGGCGGAGACCGGAGGATCCGGGTTCGCGGCCAGCCTCAGCGCTCTCTCTCCCTGTCTCTCTGTCTCTCTGTCTCTGTCTCTCTCTCTCTCTGTCTCTCTCTCTCTCCTTAGTGAGGCCCTCTGCAACTTTGTGAGACCCGGTTTCAAAAATAAAGTATAAAAAATAGGGCCGGGGGTGTAGCGCGGAGGTAGAACTCCCCTGGGTTCAATCCCCCGTACCGCAAAAAAAAAAAAGAAAGAAAAAAGAAATCAGGATTTTACAAGGGGCTCAGTGACTTCAGCCTATCTTGTTTCTAAACAATTCTCTCAGACTATTAGACCTGGCAGTAAAAAGAAAAATAAAGATAATGCATGACAGTGCCACAAGTCTCAAGCCCATTTAGGAGATTTTTTTCCCCAATATCATCAATAGGCTAGTGAGTAATACAACAAAAGCTTATTTAGACATACAATATATGACAACAAAACATATTAAACTTTACCGAATTCATAGATTTACTCATAGGGAAATTTATGGCCAATTATTCTTACTGTTTAAAAAGTAAAAGAGAAAGGGAAAATAGTCCCATTAATATTTTAGGAAACTAACATTTAGGAAAAGGAAGTTGCTGTTCCTTCAGAAATGAGCAAGCCTATAACAATAAAATCAGAGATTAAAAGGAAAAAAATAGGCCAGGCATGGTGGCACACACCTGTAATCCCAGTACTTGGGAGGTTGAGGCAGGAGGATTGAAGATTTGAGGCCAGCCGCAGTAACTTAGTGAGACCCTGCTTCTAAATAAAAATAAAAAGAGCTAGGAGTGTAGCTCAGTGATAGAGCACCTCCGGTTTCAATCCCCAGTACCACAAAAAGAGAGAAAGAGAGAGCAAGAGAGAAATAGTAGTTAATAAATTCAAGCCATAGCTCTTATTTTTTAAAAAAAGAAGCAACTGATTAGAAAAAAGGAAAGTAAGTCAGGTGTGGTGGTGCACACCTGTAATCCCAGTACTTGGGAGGCTGAGACAGGATAATCGAAGGTTCAAAGCCCCAGTAACCTAGCAAGACCCTTTTTCAAAACAACAACAAAAAGTGCTGGGATATAGCTCAGAGATAGAATTCCCCTTGATTCAATTCCCAGTACTACAAAAAGGAGGGGGACATAAAAGAGAGTTGCAGAAAATATTGAAAAGTATAAAGCATATTACCAGATAGTTATAAGAAAATAAGTTAGAGGTAATCTCAACAAAATGAATAATTTTCTGGAAAAATATTAATTACCAAAAATGATAAAAAAGAAAATCTAACAACAGCAATACTAGGGAAATTACTGATAGAGTTACTATAGAATATCCCCTATAAAAGGCATCAGCCCCTTAACCAATGAATTATTTCAAACATTCAAAAAGCAAAGAATTCCCATGTTGGATATAAACAGTTAATGTATTTAGCAAAAGATAGGAAAGTACTCGTGATGTGATGAGAGACACAATCCTTGATACCAAAATCTAACAAAGTTAACACAAAAATAAAACTTGCATACTAATTTCACTTATGAATAGAGATGATCCAAAGTACTGTAAAATATTTGCAAAGAGACTTCATAGTGAATTTAAAACAATCCATTCATTCCAAATAGGTTTTTTAAGAGAGTTCAATATTGAAGAACTTTTTATTATATCATACTAGTGGGCTAAATAAAAAAAATTAATTGTTTAATATAAACTTAAAAGACAATACTCATTCCTATTAATGACATTTTAAAGAGGAATAAATAACCATTTCCTTGACATTATTACTAAAAGATTTTCCAAATTAACCCCAATATTATATATATTTCATGGGGACACATTTTTTCCCAAATGGGAGTTCCTTAGAACACTGTCCTCTCAAATGTTAATAGGCACAGTTCTTTTTCTTTAAGGGGACATGGGAATTTCTTATTCAAATAAGTGTAGGAAATGCTGAGTTGAATAAAGTGAAACGTATTTCTAACAGCAGGACTTCTTGGAAACATTAATATAGTGGTGTGAATTACAAACCCAACAGAACGCAACCTTTTTTTATTTTGTTCAAAGCATTAGTCCCCTCACAACACAGTTTGGGAAATGTTGTTCTAGACAGATTCCTTTTATATTCGGATAAAACAAGGACATGTGTTATCTCTACCACTACTCATATTAGTTTAAAATTCTGGCTGGTAAAAAAAAGAATGATGCAGAAAGAGAAATAATAGATATGAATATTAAATGAAAGCAAAATATGTAGATATATATGTCATATAACTTTGTACAATTATATAATCTGTAATAATTGTTGTATGTGTATATTGCCAATAGCAATAACATGCATAGCACTGCATGCATGTTTTGGAGAGAAAGAAGAGGTATAGGAATAAATTAACAATTTTATTAAAATGCAAGATCTTTTAATAAATGAACAAACATGTATTTCCGATTCAGAATATTACAATCAAAATTCCATTTGCATTTGCAGGAACTTAAAAGGATGACTATAAAGTTTTCCTGAAAAAGAAAAGGTGAAACTAGGTTCTCTTCTACTGTAAGATAAGAGTGGGATTCAGATTAATAAATTCTTTTGGAAAGGGACATGATAAAGTGAAGACCCTTTAACTATATCCATCCAGTAGTCCCACTTTAGCTAAACAACAAGAGAAAGCCTGCAAGTGTTACATATGAAACAATGTTCCATGTTACATTATTTATTATGGCAAAAACTGGAAAGAACCTAAATGATAATAGCTACATTTTCAGATCACTTGCTCACTCAATACTCCACACATTTTACAGATACCGAGCAAAGAGGCCGAGCCCGCATCCAAGCTCAGCGTGGGGCACCTGCCAGCTGTCTTAACAACCCGGCTGCCACTAAAGCTAGAAACACAAGAGGCTGAACAAACATTCCTCGCCTCTTCTCCACAGCACTATGACTCATCACAATTCTGATATTGAAGATTACATGACAAACAATGCTTAGATAAAACATTTTATACATGTACACTCTAACATATGAAGGAGAAAACCCACATGCCCAGGAAAAAGACTAGAAAAAAGCAAACCCAAACTCCAGTACCCTGCTGTTAGGGTGGTAACTTTATGCACAGTATTTTTTTTCTCTTGTTTCCAATTTTTGGGGAATGCAGTCATATTAATCTCATCAAAAGGAGAGATAAGCTCATATATTGACAAAGGAGTATAAATATTATAGCCCACAACAGTAATTCTAGAGAGAGGAAAGGTGCAGGAGCTGCATCTAATAAAACGTGTGTTTCTTTCACCGCACCTGTATGTATTTTGCACATTTATGAGCTAAATAAATATGTGGTGATGAGATTAAAGCACATCCACATATTAGTTTAGTCATTTGCAAGAAACAGAATGCTCACCCGACAGCTTTAGACAAGAAACAAAACAAAAATTATCTGATTGAAATTATAAGGGAGATAGCAAAAATATAGTATCCATTTTGGAATTTGGTTTCAGCATTGTACTCTATTGATTTTATAATGTCCAGAGCAGCTAAATGCAGCAAACACATAATATGCCACACAATATACTGTCTGAAGTTACTTTGGCCATCACCTAAATTTCAGAGAAGAGGCAGGGGACATAGAGACACTATCAAAGAAAATTGATTTTTTACAGCTAATAACCTGAGCTCAGTGGCAGAACACAGTATCGAAATCACCATTTTGTGTTCAGATAATTTCACCAGCGTCCCCTGCTGTTCCTCTGACACTCCCACGGCCCTCCATCTGCTGCCAGCCACCTCCTGCTCCCAGCCAGTCTGATGACCACACAAGGAGGGTTCAAAACGTGACCCAGTAATTTGTGTTGCATCTTTGATCTTCAGCTCCGTTTCCACTGTGATACAGAGATTAAAGTATCAGGAAGGAAAAAGTGATGACATATCTTTCAGAGAAATTGAATTTTTCCTAGTAGAGGTGAGAACACTTAAGAGGACACTTTATCCCCAATACAACATTTCCCCTACTTTAGGAAAACAGTTTGGCCTGGAGGAGAGGCAGCATACTCTGGATTCAACTCCCAACTCTCCTCTCTAGCAAGGTTATTTATTACTCTGCGAACCCTCCTCTCAGGGTTAGATGAAATAAGCCCAAGACCATTAAACTTGAGAGAAAAGTCTTAACATCTGGATTAAACCTACATAAAATCCTTAGAAACAGTTATGCCACAAGCAGATGCTGGCAGTCCCCTTGCGTGGAAAGCGTCCCCAAGTACCCATGATAAAGCGAGGGCACTGAGAAGGGCCAAATGAAATGGCCCATGAGCACTTTATGTTGCTTCCACTCTATTTAATCTTTCATTCATTAACAGTCATTGAGCAGGGCTGGCCAGGCTGAGATGGAGGCACAGAGGACTGGGGGAGACAGCACAGGCAAGAGAAGCATGTATAGCTTGCCACATGTATAGAGCACGAACCCAGAGTCCTCACTGAAAAGAGGTCAACACAACCCAGCTGTGTACGGAAGGATGGGCAGCATTTCAGTAAGCCTTTCTGCTTTGTCTTTTTAAAGCAAAATGATTCAAATCCAGTGTGATGGCACACACCTGTAATGCAAGGTTGAGAGAGGAGGGTCACAGGTGAAGCCAGCCTCAGCAACTTAGTGAGACCCTGTTTAAAAATTTAAAAAAAGGGCTGGGTGTGAATGTAGCTTGAATGTAGAATGCCTGTGGTTCAATCCCCAAAACATACATACATACATACATACATACATATGTTGTGCTCAGACCCTTTGTCCTGGAGAGACCACCAGGAGACCAAGCCATATGCAACTGCAGAAGAGACTTTATTCAAGCTTAAGCTTGGGTGCCCGACATAAACTGACACAGCAGTTCAGTACGGGGACCTCGGGCACATTTTTCTTTCAGTTTTTATATATTTTCAAACAAAGAGCCTCAGTTTCCCTCTGCTAATTGGACAGTTCCACGTGGGTTTGCCTGACCTTTTCAATGGTTGGTTATAGATACAGTTGATCATTACAGACTGGTTAGACATTCGCTGTCCTTGTACATTCTATATTGGGAGATGTTTTCCCTAACTTTCCATACTGTTACAGTAATAGTAACCACAATAACCATTAATCTATAGAAGGCCATCTTGACCTCAGTCAGGAGGGTCCCAAGTAAGGACGTTTTGTTTTCCCAACAGATGTTTGAGTCAGGGGGTTTTTACCAAGGACATTCTGTTATTTTAGCAAAGGCCTGTTTCAGATTTGCTAGCAATTTTGCTTTAACTGTTTAAGTGCTTTACACATACATACATATGATTCAATAATTTTATCTAGCCAGTTACATGCCCTACTGGACCAGGAAACGGGGCTTAAGTGATGTAGCCACTTCATGAGTTTCAGATTTCGGTAAACAAGTAAGAGACACAGAGCTTAAACCAAGAGTCAAGGGAGAAACAAATAGAAACTGTAAATCGGGCTGAAGCCAAGAAGATTTTGAATACATTTTTTGAAGATTCAGTATTATCATAAGGAAATTCTCCTGTGATTGTCAACAGGAGTAGAAGTATTGTGATAAAAAGAGTAATAATCAAATTTATTAGTGGGAAGTAGCTATTAGAGGCTTTTGCATTCATTAATATTTACTCAAGTAACTTTTGAATAATCATTATTATAAAATTTCCACTCAAATAGCATTTGCATCCTCCTTTTTCTTTTCCTTCCTTCCTCTCCTGATTGATATGCCTTCCCTGGACTCACTCCCCCACCTCTAGACTATGTCTCCCACCCTGTAGGCAGTCACCACTCAAGCATTCCTCTGTGATCAGCAGCTTGCAACAAGCATGGGTGTAAGTGAAAAACAGACTTAGTCCTTCCAGGAGGTATTGACACCTCAAGTTTCTACCAACTCATTACTGATCTCAAGAGCAGTAGGTTTTAGAAGTAACCCTCCTAAAGCCTATGAAATTCCTGAGCTTTGTGAATCCTTGCCATTGGAGCATACTCTCTGAGCATCACCTTCTAGCCCCACATCCAATTCATGAGCTTTGTGATTTTGCATTACAGTCAGCTTCTGGAGAAAATCTAGAACCCCAAGATTAGCTCAGTGCAAAACAGACATCAGAATCAGAACTCCCTCTGTGTTTTGGATCTCTTCCACTGTGTTTCTTTGATCTCTTTATTAATGTTATTTTTCTTTCTAAATCAAAGCCATATTGGCCACAAACTGTAACTTCAGATTCAAATAGAGTACAAAGAGCTCTGAGATTCCCAACTTCCCTAGGTTGTTTTTGTTTTGTTTTCAAAACAAATAGCGCTGAAAATTAAGTTCACTTTTTTAATTTTTTAAATTTAAAATTTCAGTGCAGCTCAAACTGAAGAAACTATTAGTGTTCAGGTAACCTGAAGCCACATTTGCAATCAACAGAAAAAGCAAATTACTATTGTTTGCCCTGTCAAGTCTAGTTTAATAGGATTTTCCAATACATAAATTAGAGATCAAAAGAACAAAGAGCGCATGTGATAGAAATAGATGTGCTTCAAAATCTGTAATCTGGGCAACTCTGCTCCAGAAAATTAAGAAGATTTAAAAGAAGCACCAGGAACATGGCGAAAATTACTTGTAATATTGACATGGATGTAACATTCTGCCAATGACCTGTATTCTAATATTCTAATTCAAGAACACTTCAAAATGATCTCTAAAAATAAAGAGTAAATGTCATGAGTGTTTGCATAATAGCACTGAAGAGAGTGAAATGTAATATCATGGTTGAACTAAGAAAGGGTTGTCCAGCAAAGAGAAATGGGCCTCTGTGCTTCTCGAGGGGTTCCAGTGTGACTACAGATGATTAGGTGCATGGAGGTGAAGGGACTAGATCATGCTCTCTCCTCTACTGCCTAACCAGAGCTTCTTGGTTAGGAGCTTCTGGGTAATTGATCCAAGGGCAGAGATATTTAATCTGGGGCAGCAATAACATCAGCCAGAGAGATAAATGAAGGTGTTCTCAGTCTACTTAAAATCTTTGCTCAAAACTGCATTATACTCATGATTGGACATTGCTTGCTTCATTCGTTCATTTTCTCAAAGAGAAAGAAAAATTAAGTAGTCACTTTTTCTCCATTTGGGACAAGAGAAATGAGGTATGTTTTTTGGGGGGGACACTGGGGATTAAACCCACAGGCATTCTACCTTCAAGGTACATCCCCATCCCCAGTTCTTTTTTTTTTCAAACAGGGTCTCACTAAGTTGCTGAGGGCCTCACTACGTTGCTGAGGCTGGCCTTGAACCTGTGATCCACCTGTCTCAGCCTCCCAAGTATTGGAATTACAGGTGTACACCACTGCCCAACTGAATATTTTCTTTAAAGAAATTTCCCACACTTAACTTCTTTCTCCATTAGCCATGTTTAGAGCAGTGACTCAGTGGGAACCATATTTTTCCAAGAGTCCATGAAGGGACAAGTCAGGCAAAGAAGATACTTTTAATTGAGAACCAAATGGTACCTTTAATTATCTCCTGTGTGGTTTGGGGATGTAGCCCAGTGGTAAACTTGTTTAGCATGTGCCAGGCACTAGGTTTGATTCCCAGCACTGCAAACATAGACACACACACACACACACACACACACACACACACACACACACACACACAATCTTCAATGTTCTAAATAGGATTAACAGAGTATCTATGGCTTAAATATAAAATCATAAATCAAAAGGCAGTTAATAAAGTTGATATAAATTCCAGAAGCCATGTAGAGATGTAAGAAAGGATAAAAGAAGGAAGGAAGAAACTTAGGACTTCCCTTCTGAGCATGATTATCTGATAATCACTCTGTTTTATCATGCTTTGCACATAATATGTGTTATGATGGTAAGTCTCTACAGTGTAGTTCCAAGATAGAAAAGCCCATTTAATTTTTTAAAAGTCAGTCTAAATGGAAGACTGTGGCTATATATTTAAAAGAAATGTGAAAGTCAGAATCATAGTGGAGTCAGTGTGTCTACAGTATATTATAAGGTAAATAATTCCAGGAGGTTATGAAGGAGGGGTTCTTACACATGATTCCTGATAGTAACTATCACAAAAGACTGCCAGAACAGGTTTGCACAAACACCACCACAACCTTATGCAGAAAGTAGATCTACAAGGACATCTGCCCAGCAACTGTTCAACCTCAAATACCACTCTTTTTATTAATCACCACAGCCAAGGATTACCATTTTAAAATATCTGAGAGAACCCTCCTTGTTTTTGTCTCTAAAAACTTCCCCTTAATTCAATCTCTGAATATGCCCATAGCTTACTATGGTATGCATATTCTCATTGCACTATTCTGCTATACTCAAATAAATATTATTCTTTGGAGAATCTCTCTGATTATTTATCCTTAGATTGATATATTATACTATGAATAACAGTTAAATATGGGTGGAAATATATTATTTTTAAAGATATGTTCAAGGTGATTATTTAATGTACTAATACATGTTTGATAGGCCTAGGATTTGGAAGGACTTATTGCTATTATTTTTAAGTATGAAAAACTCATGATTTCAGCCTGGATTCCTGGGAAAGCACAAGCTTTCTAATTCCAACCTCTATAGAGGCCATATGAATTAAGGGTCATTGCTAATATGTTTGCACTTCACTTTAATTAGCACAACGAATATTGCCCAATTAGAGCTGAGCATTGATAAGTATTAACAGAAGCAGTCATTCTCAAACATTGGTATTTACGAGGGTCTTCTGAGTGTATGTGTACACATGTGTGCAATGAATTTTCATATGGCATTACTGGAGTGGGACCTAGAAATGTGCATCTTTGCAAATATCTCAAGTGATTCTGATGCAGGTGGCTGAGACCATGGTTTAAAAACACTGGCCTGAGCCAGGTGTGATGGTGCAAGCTCGTAATCCCAATACTTGGGAAGCTGAGAGCAGCTTTGAGGACAGCCTCAGAAACTTAGCCAGACCCTCAGGAACCTAGCTAGACCCTGTTTCAAAATAAAAATAAAAAGGGCTGGGGATGTAGCTCAAAGATATAATACTCCTGAGTTCAATCCCTGGAAAAAAGAAAAAAAAAACTTGCCTACTGATTCAGGTTATGATAAGATGCTGTTGGCCATAATTAGTCTCATAATCTAAAGACTCTGTTTCAGCTACAGAGAAGTCAATTAGCTCAATCAAGATTGGCTGAATTTATTAATTAATTGACTTTGTGAAATCAAGTTTGAAGGAGGAAACTCCTGGAAAATACAGTTATACTAGCTAAGCTATGATGAAGCCCAAGTCATTGAAACCCGAAATTTGGCTTCAGACCCTCCCTACTCTTACCACTTCAAACTTTTCAAAAGAACAGTATATATCTAAACTGCTTTTTCAATGCTTCCAACTGCGACAAATTATTGCTCAGCAGGAAACTTGGGATTCCCAGGCTTTGCAGGACTGGTGAGGAGTCGCTGCCACGTGAGGAAGGTCAGAAGCTTTCCGCTGCAGCAGGCAGCGCTCACAGCACCTCATGTCTTTCCTTCTCACTCCTTCCCTCGGCAGAGACCAGCTGTTCTATAACACCTTCCTTGTTCTTGTTTTTCCTTCTTGTTTTTCCAGCAGTTTGGAAATCTAGCTCCTTACCCTGCTGGTACCTGCCTGTGTGTCAGGTGGAAACGTATATGCTCTCCATTTGGCATTCCATAGTCCTAATACATATCCCTAATCTACTTCTGAAGACAGGGATAGAAATGTAAAGAAATGTATAGAATATATTCGTAAGAATATATCTGCTGCCAAGCCAGGAGAGCTTCCTCCAACCCCAGCCGATTCCTTTCAACAGCCAGGCTTGCTTTTCACACATGTCTGTGTGCTCTTGATCCAGTGAGCACGCCCTTCACATTAGCACTAATGGAAAGTAGTCTTGTGCCCTGAGGAGATAATGGACCGGCCCACCTGAGAAATACGGCCTCTGAATGCCTGAGGCAAATTGGTACCTGCCCAGGAAACCCTCGGCAGGTAACACTTGGGCAGTCCCACCCAGTCCCCACATTTCTACCCACATTCCCTTTGCCATTCTTCAACTTCAGAGGAGTCAAATGTGCTCCCGCTAAGCTTATCTGGAAACTCTTGACTTTCATCTTCATGGAAAGAAAAGGATTTTGAAAAGAAAATTTAAACAAAACTTCAAACCTCTTAACCATCCCTCCAGGGGCAGGCTACTGGCCCTGAATCACAAGGCAATACTGCCAAGTAGAAAATGTAAGAAGGTTGGATTGGAAACCCTGGAGCCAGCCCAGGCTGAGCAGCTCTGGCTTCCGTGGGCACTGAAGCCCACAGCCTCAGAGTGGGTCCTCTGTGACACTCAAAAGGTACCTTGCTGGGTGTGAGGACAACTTGCTTTTATCACTCTGTCAATCCACCCTCCAAGATTCATGTGTATTTATCAACCACTTTCGCTTTATGTAAGTGAAATGCACTAATGAGGAAATAAAGTCTTTCCTCACTCACCTTCTACACCACATGAATTTCTGTGATCTCTGACCTTGTACTAAATGCAGTAACAGCCAGGAAGCCCAAGAGTCAAGAAAACTATCTTCATTGAGAGAGGAAAAAAAATCATGCACAGAGATACAAGGAAGGACAAAAATCATATGATATGCTTGCATAGTATTTCTTAGTTGTTGTTTTTTGTTTGTTTGTTTTTTCCAGAAATTTCTCATCTATTATCCTTCTCAGTGCAATTTCATCGCCCTTTCTGCCCGGAAACATTTTTCAGGTATTAAAATGCAATTGTAATTATTTCTATAGGAAATGTCAGGATGAAAAGACCAAACTGCGTGTGTGCTCTCTGGTAATGTTTTCCTCTGTTTTAAACTAGATTTAACAAGCAGTTTTCGTGGTAACCACAGCAATAATCCTCCCTTCCACAACTATGAGCATTGAGTTTCTAACTCCTGTTTTCATGGACTTTTCCTATAGACGGTTTTTCTCCTCTCAGTCCAATTTCCCAGCTCCTCTCCCCTCCTCAGGTTCACCTTGTCTTCAAATGTCACATTGATTTTTAGTAATACAGTCTTACTTCAAACACTTTCTAACAGTAAATGGCATTGATAGGCTTTATAGTCATGGCAGACACACAAATCTGGAACTAAAATAATAATTAGATTATTTGTACTATATTTGAACACAAGAGTGTACAAGCTCTGTGCAAACCATTTATATCCACCTAGTGAAGTAGCTACATGGAAAAGCAGTTGTCACACCCACTTGATACATGATGAAACTGCAGGAAGATCCAGTGACTTGCCCAGCTTCATTCTGACAATAACTGAAACACCGGAGATTAAATACAGTCTGTTTAGCCTGTGTGGTGGCACACTCTTGCAATCCCAGTATTTGGGAGGCTGAGACGGCAGGATCACAGGTTCATGAGCAGCCCAGCAAGGCCCTCCGCAAGGTAGTGAGACACTGTTTCAAAATAAAAAATAAAATAGGGCTAGGGGTGTAGCTCAGAAGTAAAATGTCCCTGGGTTCAATCCCCAGTACCCCCCACACACAGTCTGTTTGATAATAATGGCCATATTCTTAATGATTACAGACACCCTCCCATATGTCAACAGAAGTCCCCTTTTCTAAGAAATTCCTTATTAGATTTGGCATTCCTAGACATGAAGAAAACATATGTAGAACAATGTTTGATGAGTTTATTTATTTATTTATTGACTTATTGGGGGTACTGGGGATTGAACCCAGAGGCATTCACCTTCAAGCTACACCCCTAGCCCGATTTTATTTCTTGTTTGGAAACAGGGTTTCTCTAGGTTGATGAGAGTCTCACTACTTGCTGAGACTGTCCTCAAACCTGCGATTCTCCTGTCTCAGCCCTCCAAGTACAGGGGTTACAGGCATGTGCCACCACACCCAGCGATGAGCTTGATTTTTAACCATGACCATGATAACCACTGTTACTGTTTCTGTTACTTACACATGTGTTAATTACTCAAATACTATTAATGTTGCCTTTAATTTCATGTTTTATAAACAACAAGGTGCAATAAGACACTTTTATATCACAATTGAATGTACCTATGCAAACACTCCAGTGAATACGGGTTTTAGAAATCCTAACGAGTAATAGCTTTCACATAATTTCTTACGAATGTAGAATGGGTCTATCTTCATAGGGAGCATCCATCGCTGATGCTTGCTGCTTGGCTTTGGCATTCCCATCTCATGCACTTTGTTGTAGTGGTTGTTGTGTGTTTTCAAGGTGGTTCCCATCCCCACCCTCACTCTAGGACCTAGACAGGGCTGGGTACATAGTGAAAGTTCACTCACAGCTATTTGATTTGACTTGAACTACTGTAGAGATACATTCATTGTCCAGAATGCATACAGGAGTGAAATACTCCATCCAGTGAGCTGTTAATCTGCTAAGCTATCAATTAAGGGCACAACCATCCATAACAGCAACCATTAAAGACTACTAAGTCATTTCTCTTCAAGTCTGTAAAGCAGATTTCTTTTGGCAGACTTGGACAGCTCAAAGCATCTACGATATGAGTGAATAGGTCAATAATCCATACATTAAATGGTTGCTAAGTACTAAAATTCTTTGAAATGATAGGCCATTAGGGCTAAGACAGTTTCATTTAGGGATATAAAATTCACTTTCAAAATAGTCTCTAGATATGAATTTCTATGATAGATTACTCAAGTTGTACTGAAAAAAGTACACACTCATTCACTTACTCAAAAGGTATGTGTTGAGCGCCTGTCATAGCAATGTGATATGTTATGAAGGATACAAGAAGAATGTTTTTAAAGAGCTTACACCCTTACATCTGTTTAGTCTTCTGTTAACAGGTGTATATTATGACAATTATAAATCATTATCATAAATGGCAGCATTGTCAGAAGGGAGTCTATCATGTTGATAGGAGGTTAATGTACAATCTAAAATGAGCTTGGCTTGGTGGAAAAAGACCACAAACACTTTAAGGAACAAAGGATATAGGCACCTACCTGAAATAAGGGGGTCACAGAGAGCAGTGTCAGAAATCAGATACAGAAAGTCTCACAATTTCCTAAGACCCTTCATAATCCCCAAAAATGATGTGTACCTGTGAGTGAGTGATATTTTCCAAGCAAGGAAGAAACTTATAGTTCTATAAAGCTTAATTGTACATTGTACCATAGTCCTTTTATACCTGGATGCTTATATCTATATATAAATACATCCCTATATTTGCCCATCTGTGCATTTCCATTTAAGGGGATGTTTACAGACAGCATAACATTGCTACTTGTATTATAAACTCAATATTAGTAAAAATAGCCTCTCAGTCAGAATGATATTGGTGAATGTATACATTCCCTTGACTCTGTCTCCACCTATTTTGCATCTAAGAAAGCCCATATTCCACTTTGAGCTAGTCAGTAGAAGGCATCATTAGAAACTAATTTAAATTAGTAAGTTAAGAAAACAAAGTATAGACGATGCATGGTGACCCATACCTGTAATCCCAGCTTCTCAGGAGGCTGAGGCAGGAGAATCGAAGGTTTAAGGCCTTAATAAAACCCTGTCTCAAAATAATTTTTTTCGGAGGTGGGGATGTAGATCAGTGGTACAGCATTTACCTAACAGGCATGAGGCCCTGGGTTCAACCATCAGTACCATAAAAAAATGAAAGAAAGAAAAAGAAAAGAAACAGTGTATAGATCAAAAAGACTGGATAAAGAAGTAAAATAAAAAAGTGAATACAAGACAGCAAGGTTGTGGAATGCTTTGTATTCTTGCAAGTCACAAACATATTGGAAGCTAAGACACATATTTATTAAAATCGGGCTAAATATAAAGGAAATCACAGTAAAAAATAAACTCTAGTCTTTCAATTCTAGCAATATGGCAGGTAGACATACTGAAAATTCCTTTCTGCATAAAGCATCTAAAAATATTTGGGTAAAACATGACTACTACCCTTTGAAATGTATATCTAAAAATCACAAAAATATAAAATAAATACCTCAGAGACTGGGGGGGGGGGAGTGACTGAAAACCAGCACAGTAACCTTGATCCGAGGTTTGTATTCTTTAGGCATTTGCTCTTACCCATAGCCTAATGACTTACTTTTTACAACAAATCTAGGAAGATAGGATCTATGCTCTGGGCTTTCAAATTAGGAACTAGACCCTTTTATAGAGACTGGACCTTTGAAGAACTACATAGTTAAAGAGTAGGTATGATTTGGAAGATAAGCCAATAGAAATTGCCCCAGATGCAACCCCAAAAGATAGAAACTATGAAAAAAAAAAAGACATTGAAGACAGAATGAGATGCTCTGACATTTATCAAATTGGATTTCTAGAAAAAAATAATGATTATAGAGACAAGGCACTATTTGTAGAAATTATGACAGAGTTCTCCAAAACTGATTTCGGAGATGAGTGAATCTTAAGTCTTAATGGCAACAATGGAAGACAAAAAAAAAAAAAAGAAAGAAGTGATGTACTGGCTTCAAGCATCCAGAAAATATATCTATCCACAATTGTGTAAGTAGTACTCCCTTATCCACACTTTTGCTCTGCACAATTTCAATGAAATGAAAAGTTCCAGAAATAAAAATTCATGAGTTTTAAATTATGGGTTGGTCTGGATAGCATGATGAAATCACCAGTCCTCCCACTGTCTCACCTGGGAACTGAATAATGCCTTTGTCCAGCATTTCCATGCTGTATATGCTACCTTAGTAGCATCTCGGTTATCAGATCATCTGCCATATTATGCCAATGCTTATGTTCAAGTAAATTTATTTAGTAATTACTTGTTTCAAAGTAAAGAATAAAAATAGGGCTGGGGGTAGAGCTCAGAGGCAGAATGCCCCTGGGTTCAATCTCCAGTACTGCAAAATATAAAAAAAAAAGAGCAAGTTAGGAAAGTTGGCCAGCAACAAAATACCATTAAAAGAATTTATAAAATATGATCTTGGGCAAAATCTCATATGCTAGAAGTAGTTAATGAATAAAAAACATCTAGCAAATATGTGGAGAGACACAAGCGGGCTATCTGAAACAACTAATGTGGAGGAAATAAAAATGAATTAGAACTTAAATATTAGAAAACAATAATTTAGAAGAAGACAGAAGAGATACAATCATGTCTAAAGAATTCCAAAGTTCTTATTCAAGAAGAACATAGTGATGTTAAGTTTAGACTTTGGTAAATTAAATAGGCATATTAAAATTTTGAGTATTCTACAGAATAGCAATAGTATACAAAACTGAACAAAGCAGATAAGGGTAGGAAATGAAAGAAATGAACAAAGACTGGAAATGATTCAAAGGCAGAAAAAGAAAAATTAAAATATGAAGCAGAAAGCAAGATGAGAAATGTCAAAAACATAAGTAATCACAATAAATATAAATGATCTAAACTATTAGGTGGGTTTAAAAAATAAACAGCCCTAGGCTTTATACAAAAAAATAAATAAAATATGAGAAACCAGGAATGCTTAAAATAAAAGGCTAAAAAGATACATATCAATTCTGAACTTGCAATCACTTAACATCAACATGCCAAAAATCAACAAAACTGCAAGTATAAAAGACAAATCCACCAGAATAGTACAAGAATTTAATATGCATCTCTCACAAATTGGAGCCTTCCTGTATCTGAAGAGTACTAGAGAAAAACTATTCTAAAGTTTTCTTTTAAAAAGCTAATATCACACAGAAACCCATTATTTTATACAATTATAATTATTTTAAAATTATTATGATCTATTTTTCTTGTTATACAATCAATATATATTTATTTTAAAACCATTGCAAGATACAGATGAACAAAAAGAATTAGTTACACAATAACACATCTTAAATAACGCATTTTAAAATTGCTGAAAATCTTCCATATCTTTTTCTCCATGTGGTTATTCACCTCTTTCCTGTTTAATGTTCTTAATTGCTTAAAAAAGGACAAAAAGAAAAATAATTGATTCTGTAGTGACCCAGATAATCCACTGATCTGGCATTGTATGTATTTGTGCTATATCTACACTTTACACTATAAAAAAACTTTACATACCAATAGTGTAGTCAGAAGGTTATTGTCTTGAAACCCTTAATCACTTTATTCTCAAATATATATTTTATTTATTATTTATTGTGGTATTGGAGATTGCGCCCAGGGGAATTCTATGATCAAACTACAACCCCCAGCCCTTTTCTTTCTTTCTCTCTTTCTTTTCTTTTTTTTTTTTTTTGTACTATAGATTAAACCCAGGTACATTCTACCTCTGAGCCACATTCCCAACCCTACTTACTTACTAGTTATTTATTTATTTATTCATTATTTATTTAGAAAGAGTATCTTGCTAAGTTTCTGAGAGTTTCACTAAATTGCTGAAACTGGTCTCATACCTGCAATCCTCCTCTCTCAGCCTCCCAAGTACTAGGCTTACAGGCATACGCCACCATGCCCAGCCCTTTTCTTTTTTATTTTGAGACAGGGTCTCACTAAGTTGCTGAGGCTGGCCTCGAACCTATGATTCTCCTGTCTCCTGAGTACTGGGATTACAGGCCTGTGCCACAAGTTGTGCAATGGATGATGTATCTGACTATGGATCAAATGCCTGTTTTATAAACAAAGGCTGATGAAGCACAAGTGTGCACCAGACCCTCAGATACTCATCTCCCAACTCAAAGTGCCTCTTCGCCTCCCAGGGAAGAGTCTCAGCTGTGTACCCCTGGGCCCCACCTAGCAACCAGTGCTGCCCTCTGCCCACAGCAGGGCCCTGGACATGGTGCAGGGAGGGTTGAAGTGGGACATGTATATTACCAGTTGCAGAATAGGACCCCAGGCACCTTTGAGGATCTGCAATTGTCCTGCAAGTGTATCCTTGAGCCCAGGGGAGCACAACATTAAATAGAAAATTAAAAACAGGTCAAGATGGGGAATAGAAAAGAAAGGAAAAGACTTTTTTTCTGTCTCTGAAAAGGAGTCCACATTGTTATATTGTTCTGGACCCTAAAATGATGTATACCATTCACCCTCCTACGACTGTCATGCCCACACTCCATATAGCACCTATATTGAACCTTATTTTGATGTTCCAACAAACCAAACTCATACTTTTCCAGGCTCCTACACACTTTGTTCCTTCTTAGATGAAGCCTTCTTCAACCATCTCCCCCCTCCCAGGTTGTGTAGAGGGGTTCCTGCAACATATTTGAACAGCCCTTTGCTTTCCTGTCCCCATGCTAAGCACAGTGTACGGTAATTGCTTGTCTCTTTCCACTGCCAATATTTGACTACAGACTCTGGGAGGGAAGAGATGGTGACTTTTCCCCAAGCACCCAGCTCCAGCTAATTATAAGCCTTACATTGCTATAGCATGCTCTCATTTTCCAGACACTTTCATCTTTTATCTCATGTCCTCAAATGCACACACGTGCATGCACACGCGCGCGCGCGCACACACACACACACACACACACACTTTTCAATCTAATATTATTCTTATTTTACAGAAGGGATAAAGAAGCTACAATGCAGTTAAATGATTTTCCGAAGGCCACACATGCTGTGGCATTATAAAAATAATAATGAAAACTGGTGCTTAGCCCCTAATATGTATGCCTGGCTCTGTTTGAAGCACTGTACACATGTGAAATCACTTCAGGGTCACCACCACCTGGTCTCAATAGGTACTTTTATTATATTCCTCTTCGGAGAGATGCTGTGAGAGGTAATCAGTAACTCGCCCAAGGCTACAAAACCAGGGAGGGTCAGAGCCAAGCTGAATGCCTGCAGTGTGGCTGCCGGGCTGCACTTTTTCCAGATATGCCAAGGAGCCTTGTAAGTGGTCCTAAATGTCAGACCCCTCAAAGAGGTCGATCATGTGTAGAGATGAGATGAAAACATACTCTCCATGCTATTAGATATGTCCACATTAGTTCATAGTCAATGCTCAAGAAATGGAGAGGTCTCCCTGTTTCATGTCTGGTGTTCTCCAGACTGGGACCTCATGAGTGCAGGGACCACGTCTAACTTCTCACTATCGCAACCAAGCATGTGACCTGGAGGAGCTTAATAATCATTGACTGAGGAAATTGAAAGAACCAGAACACCTGCTGTCCCACATGATAGAGAAAGGTCCACAGAGCTGAGAGAGTGTCAGCTGAGGTTGAAGACTCAGGACAAATTGGATAAGCGACGGGATGGTGGGAGGGCATTTCAGCTGAGGAATACAGTGAGCAAAACACACACATGAGGGCAGAGCACACTTGGGTAGCTGCCAACTGACTAATTTGAAATGAAATGATAGGTTTCTTGGGAGGATCAGGGAATGTCTTAGTTTGGGCTGCTATAACAAAATGCCACAGAGTGGGTAATTTATAAAAAATTGAGTTTATTTCCCACGGTTGTAGAGGCTGAGAAGTCCAAGATCAAGGCAGAAGCAGACATGGTGTCAGGCGAAGGCTCATTCTCTGTTTCCAATATTGTATTTTATTACTGTCCTAATGTGGAGGAAGGCAGAAGACAGAAAGGAACAATTCACTCCCTGAAGCCCTTTCATTAAGGACACTAATCCCATTCGTGAGGCTGGAGCCCTCCGGCCCAATCACTTCCCAAGGGTCCCCCTTCTTTACACCATCACCTTGGGGACTGAGTTCCAATATATGAATTTTGGAAGGACACATACCTCTATACCAGAGCGGTGTGAGTATAGAGTGAAGTGGCCATGTGGTCCCAATTATGCAAGGACAAAATGCCAGAATAAGAAAGTTGGACTTTATTCTCAGGGCTCTAGGGCATCTTTAAAATTTTTCAGCATAAAGAATAGTATAATCATATGTCATTTCCAGAAGATTAGTATGGAAGCTGAATGTAGGATAAATTAGAAAAGGATAAGAGTAAAGATGCAAAGACAGAGTCTTTTCTAATTGTGGAGGACTGACGCAACTGGTTCTTCACTTGGAGAGAGCTAAAGAAAAGGCTCAGATTTAAGAAGGATGATGAAGAAATCACAGGATTTGATTAATGAATGGAAATATGCTATTATTTTACTATTATGTAGAGAAAATGGAGGCATAGTAAAGGCGAGGAAAGGGAAAAATCTGGAAATTACTAATCATACAATATTGTTGACGAGTGACTTTTTAAAATCTACAAACTCAACCCTTTGCAGAAATCTTCTTTCAGCTATATATCAGCACGTCTTTTCAAATATATCTGGTTTATAGCACACTTTCCCCCCCAGAAATATCACAATCTAATGCTTCTGTGTGGAATGCAGGAGTCTAAATTATGGCATTAAGAAGCTGCTGTTAGCTTCTGACAAATCAAATAGGCTCGGTGGCCACCTTATTTGACCTCTTTGTCTGTAATTGTAGGTATTACTGCTGGTGTGGGGCACCGCAGACTTTTTTCCTATTGAGCCCTACTCCAAGTAAACAGTGAACTGCAAAATAAAGATGCTCTGTTAATTTAACCCAGAACCATTGTCTCTTCCTACTGAGGCCTCGACAGTGAATTTTAGACACCGGATAAGATACTGTTAGCACAGCAATATGTAATTTGTGACTGATTAGCCCTTTGAATTGTTCTTTAAAAGAAAGGTGGCAAACAATGTTAAGCTGCCATCCAGTTTGTTGGCAAAATGTTTTTAATTTCATTTCAACTTCCTGAGTATGTCTATACGATATAGAAAACACTAGAATTAGAATTTAACAATGCTATTCTCACTTTGGAGTTTTGTTATGTTCTGGTGTATTTAAATCATAAGTATATCTTCCTTTATTTAAAACAAAGCAAGCTGAAGCCCACGCGTGTCAGCATTCCCTTGCATTCTGAATACATCGCTACTGCACTAGCCTTCATATGAATGAAATATTATTTCTGCCCCAGAGAACTGCTTCACACTCCACACTGAAGACAGAGTGCGGAAATAATGTAAAATGTTGAAGCTTAATGTCTTAAGATATTGCTGTAATTCTCGGGGATGTGACCGTGGCTGCTGAGGGAGAGTTTTGATGGTGTTAACATGAAAGGCCAGAGCATTCAAAAGACGAGAGTCCATGTCCACCTTGAGTGCAAACAGGAGGAAACTCCTGGAAAGGGGCTCAGAAATCCTTTTGTTACTACAACACAGATAAAGCAGCCACCTAAATAAGAGAATGCTGACCTTTGCAAAAAGAGAAAGCAAATTTTAGAAACTTGGTTTAAAGATACTGCAACGTGTTTAACAAGTAAGCATTTAGTGACAAAGCATGTGTCACAGACAAGACTTATTAGCATGCATCCATGCTCTCGCCCACTCCATTAAAGAAGCCTGTCTTCTCCCGCTCAGCTTTTCTCCATCCCTGATCCCCTAAGAACTTAAAATGGACTTTACCAGCCCAGTGACTCTGGTGTGACTCTAGAGAGTCAATACAGCAGAACCCTGTGCTCAGAAGAGCCTTGTCCTTGGTTTAATGCTCTATTGTAGCCATCTGGAAATTCGTTTTCTTTCCTTCTTCCTTTCTTTCTTTGTGTGTGTGTGTGTGTGTGTGTGTGTGTGTGTGTGTGTGTGTTACTGGAGATTGAACCCGTGGGCTGGTCTTGAATCTGCAATCCTCCTGTCTCAGCCTCCCAAGTACTGGGATTACAGGCATGTGCCACATATGGAAATTTTAATAATATTTGAAAAAAAGGGTCCCACACTTTCATTTTGTACTGGTTCTCACAAATTATGCAGCCAGTCTTGATGGCTGAGGGTGGGAAAATAAATCCATGCATGACAGGGGCACTTTCCATACAACTCCAGACAGATCAGGCAGGATGAGCCACACTCCACAGACATCGGCAACCTGCAGGTTGAGGAAGTTCCGCGAAAGTTCCAGAAGAGTCAAGGAGGCCAAAGCCTCTGTCCTGTGTCCCTGAGGCCACACATACCTTCCCGTGTACCCAAGTCCACTTTGGGAAGGAGGATAGACCCTTAAGGAGGGGAGATACAACAGTGATGGGGTTTGAACTTTAACTGAATATTTACTCAAAATATGAAACCAAGACGTCTTTACAAATTTGTTTTTGCCACCATTTTCAAATATGGAACTCAAAAGAAAAGGGTCAGTGGGGGACTTTGGTGCATGCCTGTAATCCTAGTACTTGGGAATGTTGAGACAAGATGATTGCAGGTTCGAGGCCAGTCTCAGCAACTTAGTGAGACCCTGTTTCAAAATTAAAATAAAATAAAATAGGGCTGGAGTGTGACTCAGAGGTAGAATGCCTCTGGGTTCAATCCCCAGTACCAAAAAAAAAAAAAAAAAAGAAAGAAAGAAAGAAAAGAAAGAAGCATCAGTTATGGAAAAATAAGGACTTTTCTTTTTTCCACCATCTTAATTGTCATGTGTAAATGCTAATCCCTCTAAGGAAGGGAAAGAATCCACTTTCAGAAGATCAGCTATTTGAGGTTCAAGGGCCTGCTTTTCCACACATGAGTTATTCATGAATATTTTTGTTGTATATGCCCTAGTTTGAGACTCTATTTTATCAACCATTTTGAATAAAGGATAGTCAGAATACTGTTTTAGGAGTTTGGGGGTTGGGGTTTTTTTTTTTTGTTGTGGTAGGATTTTTTTTTTTTTGGTCCTTTTCCAGTGATTATCTGAACATGTGGCCTTGAAATAGGGGTATCTGCAGACATGCTTGGCAGTAAAATATGACAATCCAGAAAATATGTAAAATATACATTCCAGAACAGATTTTTAAAATATACCAGATGGTCACTCATTGTTTTTTTAAAGTTCCTCATAAAATTATATGAAATACTTTGCTTCTCTTTATATTAAGCCTACTGGAGCACAACAGATGATATGATTTCTCACTCTGAAAGATGTTTCATTACTTCAAAATAATATGGCTGTAAAATGCCCTTTACTTATGAAATTAAGAGGTGAACTCACTGGTATTACCCTTCCCATCTGTTTCTCCCTCATACGCACCCTTTCTTCACCCCAAATGCCCCTGTTCTTCACCCTTTCTCTTTAATAGAATTTATTTGGTGGCCTCTTGGGTGGCATTTTACTAAACTGAAGCAGGAGGCCATGGTAAAGAAGACAAAAAGCTCTGAAAGAAAACAGTCTGCAGTTTACTTGGAATTTGGGGGCTGAGAGGAATGAGACTGAGTCCCCTCAAATGAGACAGCCGTGAAAAGCCCTCGTGCTGCACGTGGCATACAGTCGGTGCTGCGATGTTGATCGCGTTCACCATTTTTCCCTAGTCACTCGTCCTCTTGCTAGCTGTGTCTGTGCTGAGGCTTCTGTGCTCCCTCCACCGCCCTTTTGAGAACCCTCCACCAGATCTGTCAAAGAGGTGATTGAGGATGTCCAGGAAGGTTTGAAGCAAAAGTACTGCTGTGAAAAGCCCATTTGATTATAAAGGGATAGGTGTTTCTATCACGCTTTTATGGGAGAACATCACTTTACACTCTGTTATAGAGTTTCGCCACTTTTTTGATCCATATAAAAGCACCATGAAGGCAAGGACCACGCTCATGTAGTGCATCACATCCCAGCACCCAGGATGGCACATAGTAGGCACTTCACAACTCTGTGTTAACTGAGAACACAAATCAAACAAATCAAAAATGGTGACATTTAAAATCACATAGCCCTTTCCATAGCACAGTGGCTCTGGGAGTAGTCCAAGGTCAATGGAATATGGAGCTAACCCTAAAAGTAATAGAATTCTACGTCCCACCGCACAGATCCCTGAATTATTAGCACTTTCTCCAACTGAAATAACATGAACATAATTTTCTTCCCAATTATTCTGGCTGAGGGATATACAAAAGGTTTTGGTGGTGGAAGATTTATAGCGCAGCTTCAGGAAAACCTAGGAACACCATGGGGCAACTGCAGAAGGTCTTGTGGTAATTAAATCAAGAAGCCAGGGGACCCCTGGAGGCCCGCACTGCAGGCTCCAGGACAGCCCTCCTGGAGGAACACGATTTTGCTGATGTCCATTATATGAAAAATCCTTAGGCAAGCAAGAATGGAAGCAAATACAAGAAAGGAAAAATGCCTCTCGTTTCCTATTGTTTCCAAGGTTGTCATATACACTGACCTCTAACATAACCTCTAGCTCCAGGATCCATGAAATATATATTTCCCTCTCCTATTGTAAGAGGGTGGGCCATTCATATTCTAAAACTCAGATACAATAAAAAAGAAAGTAACTTTCTTTGTATCCCTAAAACTGCACTAAACTTCTCATGAGCACCCCATCTCACTGGGAATTGGGGGAGTGGGGGAGGTGAAAATGGAAGTGATTGAAGAGGGAATTTTTAATGGATTTAAGGTTTCTCTGTCTGAACTGATTTTAAAAAGTTTCTTAAAGTTTCATTTGGAAAACTGCTCAGTGTCTCACATTTTCTTTATGATACCTCCAGGTCTTTGAAGAGAAGATGTCATGCTGTATAAAGAGTGGCTTGCAAGTCCTCAGGGTGATGGGGCCAAGGGTGGAGCTTGATCAGTAGAGGGTTCTCTGAGTCCTGTCATTGGGGAAGTACTGGTCCCTGAGGTCCTGTGCTGTGACCACTGGGGGACAGCACTGTGCTGGAGCAGCTGCAGAAATCCCCAATCAAGACTACACATTTCTGGCTGAGAGAACCCCCTGATTCTGACCTCAGACAAACACTCATATCTGCTGGCACATTTTACATTGGTTAGTTGTTGTTGTTTCTGGGGATTTTCTATTTGTTTGTTTGCTTGCTTGCTTGCTTGCTTCGGACTGGGGATTGAACCTAGGGGTGTTCTATCTCTGAGTTAGACCCCCAGCCCTATTTTATTTATTTTGAAACAGGGTCTCACTAAGTTACTGAGAGCCTTGCTGTATTGTTGAGGTTGTCCTCAAACCTGCAACCTTCCTGTCTCAGCCTCCTAAGTACTGGGATTACAGGCATGAGCCACATATGGAAATTCTTAATAATATTTGAACAAGGGGTCCCACGTTTTCATTTTGCATTAGTTCTCACAAATTATGCAGCCAGTCTTGATAGCTGAAGTTCTCTCTAAGTTGCTGAGATTAGTCTTGAACCTGCCATCCTCTTGTCTCAGCCTTACTAATACTGGGATTGCAGGTGTGTGCTACCATGTCCAGCACACATTTGTATTTTTTCCCAACAGGGTCCATGGGAGCTTTGGGATCCTCTGCATCCCTACCACTGGCTTTGGAGATTGAGAAGGGCCAGACTTATCTGCCTAAATGCATCCCTAAACCACAACCAAATGACATCTTGCCACGATCAGCATCAAGCTCAACATGCTGCTGCTTGGACAGGTCAGCTGCCTCCCCAGACTACTCCTAAAGGGGTGGGACACTCTTCCCCCTCCCAGCATAAGGGTCTGTCTTCTGCTTCCTACTTGAAGAGGACTTCTTGAAGGTCATACCCTCCTTCTCTACTCTATGGATATATTTGTTCCAGGAGATATCTGCCTTTGCCTCTTGTAGGACATCATGATTGAAAGGGAATGAGAAATGCCAATGTTTATAGTTCCAAAAATATCTATCCATTTCATGACACTCTCATGAAAAGATACAAATCTGACTCCTATGATTTTGGGATAGACATTGTTCAAAAATTAAGCTACAACACATTAGAGAACTAGAAAATAAGTAACATAAAATAGTTTTAAAGTCCTATTGAATATAGTATAGTGAACTATATTTAACATCTCCAAGTCATAACTAAGCCTTAGTTTCTTTAATCTAAAAACATGCGGATAATAACACCTGCTCTGCCTACCTCACCTGGGTGTAAGAAAAATTACTTTGAAAGCTATAAAGTTTGGAGAAATAAAATTTAGGATGGAAAACCCATAAAACAAGTTCTACTCTTGAGTCCCAACCCTACAGCAAGAAAAGCCTGACGAGACATCAGCTGACAACATCCTGAGGGTCCAGCCGCAGAGTCCCATGGCAGGGCAGTGCACAAAGCTCGGCTGACACAGAGAGTTGCTGCTGTTGAGTCAGACTTCATACTTACTCTTTCTCTTCTAGTTATACAAAAAGCACATTTGCATGAGTGAGGTTGAAAGATTTGCTGTGCCGCAGCAATTTTATGGGAATGTGTGGTGTGTGTGTGTGTGTGTGTGTGTGTGTGTGTGTGTGTGTGAGAGAGAGAGAGAGAGAGAGAGAGAGAGAGAGAGAGAGAGAGTTTTGACTGAAGTGTATATGGCAATTCTTTAAGACTGATTTAATAGTGGGAAATGCCTGCCAGCTTCTGGAACCCTGGGCTGAAGTAACTCAGGGCCCGCAGATGCTGCAGACATTTCAGGAGCCTTCCTTCTGCTTGGTAGAAATTGGACACATTTTGAACCAAATCATTTCAGAGTAGCTTTTTTTGTAGTTGCTCTTCTGGCATCTGGGATGCTTTGCCAAGAATGATCTTATTTTTGTATTCCCAAACCTGTAACTAGTTAGGCAGCGCATGACCTCCTCCAAAGAACTGGCAGAGACACGGAAAGGTGGAGGGAACAGGAGTGGCATGGTGTCCAGCCCAAGATGGATCTTTCTCCAGGCCCTGGGTTCACCCTTCCTCTTGGTTTTGCTGCAGGTCCCATATACCTCATTGTCTCCCCGTGTGTTCACAGAGCAAACTGTCCATTTGCCTTTTACCTAAAAAGTCAAATATGAGGGGTTTTGTTTTTGTTTACATATAACTAGATATGTAGAGGCTTGGAAAAGTATAAAGAAAATCTGCGAATCTAAAAATCACAATTCAGTTACTTGTAGCTTATAGAAGATTTCTAACTGAGCCAGGGAAGTTGCTCCCATTTCACCAGCTGGACATTTTGAAACTCAGTTTGTGGCCTGTGCTTTCTGTTTCATGAGATGCTTTCCCATGCATTACCTTATGTGATCCTCTCAAAAATCCTGTCATTTCGGCAATGCAGGAATTTCTATCCTGTCTGAGGAGAAGCGTTCAGAGATAATGTACAGAAAGCACACTTGTGCTGAGGAGAAGAACCAGGATGAAAATCCAGACCTCCAAAGTCCTGGTGGAATCTCTTTGCCTTTCCCCATGGCTTCTCAATTGTGGATGTTTTGAAGTTTATTAAAGAAAATGACAGGCAGACATAATTCTTCCAGGCACAGTTCTTTGAAATGATAAGATTTTTTTGCAATTTTTCAAAAAGCTAGATATTTTAAATTACAAAAATCAATGTCCTTTCCTATTTCTCTGTTTACATGATTCCTTGCCGTGGAAAATGAATAGTGATCATTTATCTCATTTGCTTAAAAGGTTCAGTGCTATCAGTTATTTTCATCTCTCAACACAAGATTCAGGTATAGATAGCAATTAGGATCCCAAACTAGTATTGATTGACTTTTATCAAACAAAATGTGTAATTTATAAAAACATAAGGATCTACCTGACTTTTAACTAGAAGGAAAGGACAAAAAGTTTTTCTTATAAAACAAGTTGCATATGCCACGCTACCAATAAGGGCTATCCTATTTCTGGAATGTCGAGATCTGGAAGAACCAGAGTGGAAGAATCTTCCTTTCCACTATAATTGGCCAAGACCACTAGACAAAACTCTAGCGAGACTTTTGGATGGTAGCAATAGATGCCCACTTTTCTGCCTTCCAGATTCCTAATGAAATTATATAAAAACCAAACTATGGAAAATTCTGCATTCATACTGGGCACAAGCTAGAAGGTTTAACCCAATTCTGCCAGATACTAACAGGACTAGGTTGAAAGAGGCACAGAAGGTCAATCTAAGATTCCCTTCCGGAAAAGTCTTAAAGAACCAGACAAAAAATAGGAGCAGCCTCTATAGTCTGACAATTACAAATGTTGGAGAGCACACGGAAAAGCAAGAATGTTCATACACTGCTAGTGGGAATGTAAATTAATATTTAACCCTTCGGAAGAGTAATTCAGCAACATTTAATAAATTTAGGGCACATGTCCTAAGACCCAGGAATTCCTCTCCTAGACATACACCCTAGAGAAATTCTTGCACATGCTCCTAAAAAAGAATGTACAACATTGCTCATAGTAACTATATTTACAATGTCTACCTTAATGTCCCTCAAGAGAACAATGGAAAATTATTTGTAGTATATTCATATAATAGAAGACTATAACAGTGAAAATGAATAAACAACAACCACACATAGCCTCTTTAGATTGATTTCATAAACATAATGCCAAGAAAAAACAAAAATGGCAAGTTCCAGAAGAAAGGACTATCCATTTACATAAAACATTAAAACATGAAAAATTGTATATGAGTTTTATACACATTTATCATTGTATTCCATATATTCTCTACATGCCTTTAGTGAAAGAATAAAATATAAATGGGAGTACTAATTACCAAATTCAAGATAAGGGTTACCTCTGGTGGGGGTGGATAAGATAAGAAAGGATAGAGGGAGTTTCAACTTAGTGATAATGTTTATTTTGGAAACTGTGGATACTCAGTTATACCCTGCATTCATATTTAAAGCTTTCATATATTTTAACATTTATCAAGTATACCTTGCAAAAGGCCATGTGCCTGGCTGTGATGGCTACTGAGCTGCCACAGGCCATGATCTAGTTGTGGTTAAGACATGTGCAAAAATACCTAACATCCAAAGTTCACAAATATCAGACTGTATAATATACAGATTGAGAAGGGTAGCCTATCCACCCTATAGTCAAGTCCTGAGGAAATAATTTCATAAAACCTTAACAGTAGGCATAAGAAATGTAGAGAAAAATAGATTTAATCACCCCTCAATTTCCCTTCTAATGTTTTAAGGGTTTGTACCTGATTTATTTTTCCTCATCTAATTTCTTTAAGTGCCACATCCCCCTAAGCCATATAAAAGTTATTTGGAGAGAGGCAGGGTCTGAATATGAGAGAATGAACGCTTCTCTCTGGGTATTCACACGCAAGGCTGCAGTAACTCTGTCCTGTGCTTCCGGAGTTTGACACACTCATCCTGGGTGGGTTTAAATATCCTTTACAGTGCACTCCATCCATCTTTCCACTCAGTCATTTTCATATCCTCCTGGTTCAAAGGTTTATACCTGCTTGAATACAACTTTTATATGAGAAGTAGAAAAGGACATGAAATGGGTGCCTAATAAGAGCTCACAAATATTAGACTTCTATATTAATGTAAATATATTCTGTATTTAATATAATATCTTTAAAGGCCTCTATCCCACAGGGAAAAAAGGAGTAACGTTTATTCTCTTTTTACCAAGGGAATAAAACTTGGTTAAGTGGTTTGACTCACATCACACATCCGAACTTGGTAACTTGAGAAAATGACCTCAGCTAATGTGCACAATTGTATTATCAAATTAAATATTATCAATAGTTTCTATTTTTATAATTATTATTATTCTCAGGAGCAGAGTCAGAATGGAAACTCAGATTGCATATTTTAATCCCTATGCGGTTTCTGGCACGTTGTCCCATCTCCGTTAATGATATTGTGCCCTTACCCCAGTCCAGAATGGGAAAATAAATCCATTTCTACTCTGCCTTCTAGATGGCAGGAGTCCCCAATAGCGGTGTACAATATCATCCACCTTATTGAGAAAATGGTCACGGAGGCTTTTCTTCATGTATTTTGAATTTTTCCATCATTGAGGAAATGTTCACTATACATAATTGCATGCTTTCTAATACTGCTTTCCTTCAAATTGGATTTTCCCCCCATGGATTTTAAAGCTACTTCCATTAGAGAAAAGTAAAAACAGTTGTAATTTCAGCAATTTGCCATTTTCCTCCTTTTGGGATAGTTTTACTCATTGTGTTTGAAGGATAAATAACTCAATGATCTTGGAATATTTAATGTGAAAGAGATGTCAAGATTTTCAACACAAGATAGCACACCTAATATGCCATAAAAGGCAGCTTGAAAGACAGAACCCTTTTTAGTAGAGACATAAACTCCCATTTAACTACTAGCACTTTCCATTTCCTGATTCCTTCCCTATAATGAGCCATTCCATGTTTATTGGTGTTAAACTTGGTTACTAGTGCCACTTAATATAATCCCTCATGGTTAAGGCTTTGAGAAGCTCCGCGCACACACAAAGGACGCAAACAGGAAGGGAACGCAGCGAAAGGAGAGTGTAACTTAAGAGCCAATTTGGGAGTAAAACATAGTAATGTGTCTTCTCAGATTTCAGAGATTTAAACATACCATGAAATTGTATCAAGCATTGTGTGGTGGGCTGACACACTGCTTTTACATAACTTCACATATCAGAACTGCAACAATCCAGAGAGACACGTTTTTTCAATTGGTTTAGGAACTCCCTGTTCAGTTCATCAGATTTTCCATTGGCCTCGCTCGAGTCATATAAATCAGAAGCATTTCCTACCAGGAATCAAACTTTGAAGACTAAGACTACTTGGGAGGATTTATTATTTCTGTATTACAGATTTATAATGGGTGCTGATCACCTCAGTCCACATCAGACTTTTTCTTGGAAGAGTGGTTTAGGAGCCCATCAATGCGTCCTCATATTCTATTTATTTAGAAAGCTCGTCTCGGTCAAGCTAATGGACATTAGGAGCTGCAATCATTTAAGATATCAGCTTTCTCAACTACTAAAAATAAATCCCCAGAAAAGACCAAGAGGAAACAATATGTCACTTTGAACACTTATTAAAATAATGCAAAGAGACTGGAAAACTCATTTAAGTTTTTGGTAATAAAGATAGAAACCTTTTTAGTAATCTTGCTCTAAGAGAATCACTTCCAAGACAAGAATAATAAAACAATGACTAACACTTTCTCAGCACTAACTATGTACCAGGTCTTGTCCTAAGTACTACATGTAGTAAATCACTTGGCTCTCCTAACAACTCTGTGAAGCATGTTCTATGAACAACCTCATTTTACAATTGAGAAAACTGAGGCACAGAATGGTTAAGAAATTTGTCCAAGGGTACACAGAGATTAAGCTCTACAACTGAGAGTCAAACTCTGACAATCCAGCTCCAAAGTCCATAATTTCTACTTTGACCTATTGTGTATTAGTCAAAATATAACCCCAAACTTTTAGCCAAAGGCAAAAGCATGAATTAAATCATTGATACTTTTACTACTTTTTTTTTTTAACTGGGGACTAAACCCAGAGGCATTCTACCTTCAGGCTACATCTCCAGCACTTTTTTTTTTTTAAACAGGATCTTGCTAAATTGCTAAGGCTAAGCCTGGCTTCACACCTGCAATCCTCCTGTCTCAGCCTCCCAAGTGCTGGGATTACAGATGTGTGCCACTGTGCCCAGCTTTTCACTAACTTTTGATCATTCCACACAGTGGAATTCATATTTTCATTCATCACATATTCATTAAGGATCTACTTGGTGCTAGGCACTAGTCTAAGGAGTAGAGTCAGAGAGAGAGAGAGAGAAAAGTTGTAAGATATTCAGAGAATACCAGGAAAGAGGAAAAAGGGGTGAACAGATAAAAGAAAGGCAAGTAAGACACCCAGGGTGCTTGAAATAAAATAAAATACTTACATGTCCAGTGCTAGAACTAAATTGGCAAAATATATCCTAGCCTTTAAAAAAAACTGAAGGGGTATAAAAAAGGAGAGAAAAATAAGTTTTTCTTTGCTGATCTTTTTTGAAAACTGAAATAGAGCCTTCCTGCCTCCTACCCCCACCACTGCCATCTCCAAGAGCCTGAGGTTTATGGCAACTTGACTCAAACATTTTTCTTAGCATTAAGTTAGAATTCTAATATTACCTTTAGAGTTTTCATATTCCCTTTGATATTTTAAAACCAGTGTGAAAGTTGACATTAGAAATTCTCCATTAATAGCAAAGGTTTATTATGTCAGCAGCTGTAGACTACGGGAGTCAATGAAACTCCAGCATGGAAATCTAACCACTCCATCAGGTCTGGCCCATCCTGAAAGAAATGACTAAAATATTGTAATAGTTGGTCTGGTTTGTCAACTTGACTCACCCCAGATCATATGACTCTGGTTGTGTAACAGTGGATTGAACCGGAAGTCCTGCCCTGAATGTGGGTAGCAGGGTTCTGATAGGTGCAGGACTTGGATAAAGGAAGGAGAAAGCCGCGTAGAAGGAGCCGCTACTCTTCCTGAAGAGAACGCATCTGCTTTCGTTTGAGATCATCAGTCAGCAATTTTGCCATTTCCTTGAGGAGCTTCTTGATCTTCTGCTCTCGTCTGGATCCTCGGCCTCCAGCCTTCGAACTGAAGCTTCGCCGTCGTTTCTCCGAGGAGCTTCCTTGTCTCCACATCTTGGACTGGACTTTGAACTGAAGCTTCACCGTTGTTTCTCCGAGGAGCTTCCTTGTCTTCACATTTTGGACTGGACTGAATTGTTGGTTGCTTCAATCGTGGGGCTCCGGCTCTTAGACCACCCGACCAGCTGCTGATTCCTCTGACTCTTCACGTGCAGTTGAAATTCTGGACTGCATTGTGAGCTAATCTAATAAATCCTTTCTTTTCCCCCCTTCATTCTGTGAATTCTGTTGATCTGGTGAACCCTGACTAATACAAATATGTGTGTCAATATGATGCAATGGCTGAGAGTGGTGGCACATGCCTGTGATCCTAGTACGTGGGAAGCTGAGTCAGGAGGATTGCATGTTCGAGACCAACCTTGGCAACATAGCCAGACTCTCAGCAATCTAGAGAGATCCCATTTCAAAACAAAAAATAAAAAGGGCTGGAGGTGTAGCTCGGAAGTACAATGCCCCTGGGTTCAACACCCAGTACCACACACACTCATACAAAATACAATGCAATGGCATGATCTTTAAAAACAGAGATTGTATAGTCATCCAGACTCCTCAGAAATCATTCGCAGGTTGCAAGCGGGGAGCCACTGAAATGGCCCGGACTAAGGAACAGGAAACCAAGGGAAAGACAACTTGAGGCTGGCTTTTCCTAGTCACAGACTGATTCTACTGGAACTAAACTCATGTCTTCTTTCAAAAACCCTCCGCCTGGGGCCGCCTGCTTGAGGATTCAGTGCAAAGTGAGGCCAGAACTCTCTGGAAGAATTAGGCCACAGGCTGAAGCTTCCGATCTGATTTAGAAATCTGCAGTCATTTAGAAGAGGGCTTCTAGCATCTGTTCTGTTTCCTGGCTCCATTGGAAGGATGCCTCCCCCCCCATTCTCCTGCTTCACCCTAAGGAGATTGTGAATGTCATGAAAACGGTGAAGAGACTATTTTAGTTCTCTTCCTTAGAATTAATTGGCCTTCATGTACTGTTTGGATTCTATAATTTTTAAACAGAAAAGCAAAACAGAGCACAGTAAGACAGGTTGGTCCCTGCCATCTATCCTGTATTCTATTCCTGTAGGGACTTAGACATTTGCTTTTCTCTGTCTTGGTTTCCTTTTCTAGCAAGAAACAACAATCTCTATTTACATCAGCAGTTTGTAAGGAACGGTGATGTGCATTTTAAAAACTAGGTTCACTGACTCTCCCGGTCCCTAAAAGGTGTCATTATGTGAGTTTTCCTCACAGAAATAGGAATCAATTTTCATTCCTTTATGCTCCACTGCCTCTAAGCATCAACAGAGTCTAGAAGCTCCCCTTACTCTGAAGTGCTGATCTTGTGGGGGCCCCAACTGACCAAGCGTCAGGCCTGAGGCCCAATTTCTATTTAGTCTCTACTTAAGTCAGCTGTTACCTCATCTCTCTAGTGTTTCCAGTTGAATCATCAATTCTTTATTGACCACCTGTAAATTATGATCAACGAGGGTGAGGAACAACTGTACCCAGGCTCAGTCCTTGCCCTTAAAGATTTCAAATTGAAAAGGGAAGACAGGGAAACTCCTCACCTTGGGGAACCTCAGCTTCATGCTGGTTCACAGAGAAACTCTGACTTGAAAGAGCAAAGTCTTAAGTAGCTTTATTCTCCTCCCCTCCATGCCAACTCCCAGTGCCAGTCTAGGCGATTTAGGAGAAAGCCATTGTCCTTTGACTACCACCCAGAATGTAGAGCTAAGTGCTTCCCCAACACTATTCCTCTGCAGCCAGAACATCGTGACTCCCAATGACAACTGATGATAGGAAATGCTGCTCCTCTCTGCCGTGTCTTCATTCCAGTCCAGCAGTGCACACTCCAGAGTGTTGGAGACTGAGCTGGACACAGTGTGGCCCAGTTCCCATTTGGGAGCTTTTGCACAGCCTTTTCCCAAAGTCCTTATTTTGGCTATTTGTCTGGTGCAGTGTTACTCACTTCAAACCTCTAACTCAGAGGCTAAATCTGCGTGCACACACACACACACACACACGCACGCACGCACGCATGCACACAAGAATGCACACACACACACATACACGCACACACACACACACCCGACCCAGCTCTGTGGGGACAGCAGTGTATCTCCCATACAAGGACATCTGAGCTCTGTCAAGGCTTCCAAGCTCTTGCTGACACCACTGTGCCCACCAGCATCCCTCTGTCACACGCCCTCCTGCCTTTCTTGCACTCTGGTAACCTGCAGACCCTTGAAGTCTCTCTCACACTACTCCAGGTCCAGGTTGTGTTTCTGCTCACTGTCTTAGGACTTCAATTGGGCCTACTATGTACCAAGCACTAGTTTATATTCAGAGAGAGAGAGAGAGAATGAATACACATGTATATATATGATTTTCAATGTTCACAACAAGCCTCTGAGCTAGGGACTATTAGTGTGCCTGTTTTATAGATTAAGAAACTGAGTTCTGAGAGTTAACTTGTCTGAGGTTACATAGCTAGGAAGTCACAGAAACAAGATTTGAAACTAGACAGTATAGTTGTATAGTATGCATTCTAAACCTCTGTGCTGGGACCCAAACTGCCTTCCCAAAGCAAGACTACTCTAGGCCAGGCGTGGTGGCAACATCTGTAATCCTAGCACTTAGGAGCCTGAGACAGGAGGATCTAGGTTCAAGACCAGCCTCAGCAACTTAGCAAAACTCTCAACAACCTAGTGAGACCCTGTTTCAAAAC
>PVJS01004692.1:0-67769 GCA_004027185.1 Glis glis
GGGGCGTTCTACCTCCGCGCTACACCCCTGGCCCTATTTTTTATGCTTTATTTTGAAAATGGGTCTCACGAAGTTGTGGAGGGCCTCACTAGGTAGAGAGAGAGAGAGAGAGAGAGAGAGAGAGAGAGAGAGACAGGGAGAGAGACAGAGAGCGAGAGAGCTGAGGCTGGCCGCAAACCCGGATCCTCCGGTCTCTGCCTCCCAAAGTACTGGGATTACAAGCTTGCGCCACCACGCCCGGCCAAGAATTTCTTGAAAGTGGGTGAACTATATTGATAGCCAATAAATAAATAAATAAATAAATAAATAAATAAATAAATAACTCCTCTGTATAGAGTAGCCACAAGCCTGTGCTCTGTTCTCCTTAAAGTTTGTAAATAGATTTTGGGTAAATCCTGCTGCTCTTGAGTATCTTTAGGTAACTTGGGGATTCATGATTCAAGTAACGTATTGGTTATATTCACATTTTATTTTTAGTATTTGACTTTTATAGTCCAGGCAGTTATATAAATACAAATAAGAAAACTTACATAGTGATGTTAAAATCTTTTTCTTCATGTTTTCATAAACACAATCTAAATACATTTATATTGACATCAGATACTTATCAGTTCATCATATCTGGCAACTTCAGATGCATGAGAAGGAAAAAAATGACTAGATATGTGATACTGTCAGTATAAACAAATTCAGCTCAACCCAGAAAATGAGCCTTCCTCAAGCAGCTGAAATGTTAAAATTTTACAGACATAAATTTCACCATGTTTTACTGGATAATTTTTAGTCATTTTTATCTCATTGAAAGAATGAACAGTTTAGTGAACCTTGCCCTAGATTTATTGTCAAAGAGGATCTGTGTTTAAACATCAACTCTGATGAACAGAAACTTTTTAGTTTAATGCCATCCCTTTTTGTGGAGAATGGGACTGCCAGAAGCAGGTTAATATTTGCCTAGAAAAGGTCTAAGGGTCATGGAAAGCCATGATCAGACTGATGAGCTGGCTGGAGGCAGCCTTTTCTTCCAAGGCAAACATGCCTGAGTCTCTTGCAGGTGCTTATTCTCAAATATCCCACTTGTTAAACATTGTCTCAAGGATCTTCTGCACATCCTCTGTAGTTTTACTCCCTACAATTGTTCTATGGCCAGCCAAATTAAACATTTACCTCTAGCCCTTGCTGCATGTATACTAGTTAAATTTTACCTCTTAAGCGCTGCATGTATGTAGGAGCATCCATACCTCAACCTCCCCCCCTTAAAAATGAATAAAAGCTGTGGACCAGTGTCCTGCGGGGTCTTCACAGGACCTCACAGAGTGAGGTCCCCTGGCCTGCCCCTCTCAAATCTGCTATGGGTCTGCATCATTCTTTTCCCCTTAGGTGCACTGCAGGATGGTAAGCAACACCATTTATTAATTATTATTTTAATTTCCTGAGCTTTAGGGATCTTATTAACCAAGTTTCTACCTGTACCAATATGTTGGAGTGTTGGACCTATGCCCTCTTCTAGTAATTTCAAAGTTTCTGCTCTGATTTTTAGGTCTTTGATCCATCTCAAGTTGACTCTTGTGCAGGGTGAGAGGTAGGGATTTAATTCCATTTTTCTACAAATGGATAACCTGTTTTCCCAACACCATTTGTTGAAAAGGCTGTCTTTTCTCCAATGTATGTGTTTGGCACCTTTGTTGAAAATAAATTGGCTATAAGTGTGTGAACTTGTTTCTGTATCTTCTATTGAGATGGCATTAAACAAAAAGTTTCTGTTCATCAAAGTAAACCATCAAGTCTAAAGAAAGAACCTATAGAATAGGAGAAATTCTTTGCCAGCTATTCCTCTGATAGAGGACTAATATCTAGATATGCCAAGTACTTAAAAGACTTAACACTAAAAAAGAACAAAAAAACTTATAACCCAATCAAGAAATGGACAATTGAACTAAATAGACACTTCACAAAAGAAGAAATAAAAATGGCCAATAAATACATGAAAAAATGTTCAACTTCATTAGCAATCAGGAATATTCAAACCAAAACTATACTGAGATTCCATCTAACCCCAATCAGAATGCCAATCATCAAGAATACAAGCAACAATAAATGCTGGCAAGGATGTGGGGAAATAGGAACTCTTCTACACTGTTGGTAGGATTGTAAAATAATATTGCCACTATGGAGATCAGCGTGAAGATTCCTCAGAAACTGGGGATGAATCCACCATATGATCCAGCTGTACTACTTCTGGGTATCTTTCCAAAGAGAATGAAATCAGAATATTTTAGTAACACATGCATATCCATGTTTATAGCAGCACAGTGCACAATAGCCAAATTATGGAACCAACCCATGTGTCCATCAACAGATGAATGGATTACAAAATGATGGGATATACACACAGTGGAATTCTACTCATCAATAAAGAAGAACAAAATGTCATTTGCAGGAAAATGGATGGACCTGGAAAACTTTATATTAAGTGAGATTAGCCAGTCACAGAAAGTGAAGGGTCATATGTTTTCTCTCATGTGCTGAAGCTAGGGAGTAATGAGTAGATGGAGGAGAAACTCCAGTGGATCAAGGGAGGATGAAGGGAGGTAGGCTAGGAGAGCAGAGAGAGGGAGAATCAATGAAGGAATAACTTCCATTGACATTATGTACATATGTGAGAATACCAATGCCAATCTCAATATCTTGTATGGCAAGGGGATGAGTGGGGAGGGAGCCAGACAAAGGTCACCAGGTACTGTGTGTATGTATGTCACTATCACTATGTATCTCCCATACATAGTGTGCATGTATCTCACATCTACATTATGATGTGAGACTACAGAGCACCAAGAAAAGTATAAAAAATCAACTCTATTACTAAGTTTCTTTTTTTTTCCAGTACCGGGGATTGAACTCAGGGGCGTTCTACCTCCATGCTACATCCCTGGACCTATTTTTTATTTTTTATTTTTATTTTTATTTTATTTTATTTTTTTTGCAGTACCAGGGACTGAACGCAGGGGCGTTCTACCTCTGCGCTACGCCCCCGGCCCTATTTTTATACTTTATTTTGAAACCGGGTCTCACGAAGTTGCGGAGGGCCTCACTAAGTATATAGAGAGAAACAGAGAGAGAGAGAGAAAGAGAGAGAGAGAGCTGAGGCTGGCCGCGAACCCGGATCCTCCGGTCTCCGCCTCCCAAAGTACTGGGATTACAAGCGTGAGCCACCATGACCGGTGAACTCTATTACTAAGTAAGTCACTTTCCCTCTCTCTTCCTCAGTTGAATGCATAAGTTAGAGAGTCACATTCTCTGAACAACTAATTTAAAATTTGGGGAGGACCTTAATTTTGATTACAAACTATACTTCCAGATGGTTGATTGTAGAATAAAATCAAATATACAAAATTTGGGATAAAGTCATTCATTTTGAGTATTCTGCTTTGTTTTGCTGTCTCTCTTAACTTTATTTCAAAAGGTGCACCTATGTGAGTTCTGCTGATGCTGCAGCACAGTGGGGAGAAGTCCCATGGTTTCTGGTGTTTGGTTGTCTTGTCTTGGTTGCCGACCATCAAAGTTTGCATCCACTCAGCTGTCCATCTTGCTGTCTAGCCTTTGATAATGTCTTCAATTTAGATGTTTGCACTCCACAAGTCTCAGCATTTCATTTATTTCATCGTACACCGCCACATTCTGTTTGTACTGAAGACAAGGCTCCTTCTATTTCCTATACTCCCATATACAAAGAAAAAGATCATTTTTCTGTTTTTACATTTTATGCTGTATAGGGAAGGCATCTCCTTCCTTTCTATTGGTTCATATATTGGATATAAACTTATGGTTTGTTCACTAGCCTAAACACTGCTTCTTTTCTGTGAGACTCACCTGTTTTCTCCTATCTTGCTCAGGAAATTAGTCTGTCATGACCTTGTTAAACAGATGTCAAAAACATCTGTTATTTCATTTGTTCTAGCTTTCATCCATGTTTTAAGAGTTTACTTTGAAGAAAGAGTGTCCTTTCTGAGGCTGAGACCAGTTTATTATTTTCTTTCTTTCTTTCTTTCTTTCTTTCTTTCTTTCTTTCTTTCTTTCCCTCTCTCTCTCTCTTTCTCTCTCTCTTCTTCATTTTTCTTTCTAGTACTGCGGATTGAATCCAGAGTGCTCTACCACTTAACCACATTTCCAGGCCTTTTTATTTTGAGACACTAAGTTGCCTAGGCTGGCCTTCTCCTGACTCAGCCATCCATTCACTGAGATTACAGTTGTGTGCCACTGCACCCAGACGTGAGAAACGTTTTGATGTCTGAGCTGACTACTTCATTAAGACATGAAATGTTTTTTTCCAATCTCTTAATGACAGGGAGGTAGGAAAAAAAGAAAGAAAAAAGACCAGATTCATAACCTCTCAACTTTGAAATATTAAAAACCAAGAATTTACTATTTTCATTTTTAATTACTTACCTAAGCCATAAAAACGAGCATATAGAAGTTCTAGCATTGAGAGCAGGGTGTGTCACTGAGCAAAAGAAATTGATGAGAATGACAACCTCATTAGTGAATACGTCAAAACCTTATGTGATGATTTGTAAATTCTAAAGCTGTTTATACCTAGATGTAATGCACACAAATATAGATGCACTGAAAGCGATAATAGCTATATTATAAAATAGAAAATGACCTCATCACACACACTATTTACATTCTTGGGAATGCTTCTCTGCAGCCTTAGGGTTTAGAAACAGTGTTTATAAAATTCTAGTGCTTTATTCAAATAAAACCTAATTTAAAAATATTATTTTTAATATTTTTATGTCATTGATTCTTCTTATTTTACCTTCTTAATCAAGTAAATTATACACTAAACACAAATACAAAGTTATAGAGATAAGAAAACATTAAATCTGTTTTAGAGAACAAAGATGAGGTTTAAAAATCACCCAAGCCAGGTGTGGTGGTGCACACTTGTAATCCCAGTACTTGGGAGGGTAAGACCGGAGGATCCAGGTTTGTGGCCAGCTTCAGCTACTTAGTGAGGCCCTCCGCAACTTAGTGAGATCCAGTTTCAAAATAAAGAATAAACAGTAGGTCTGGGGGTGTAGCTTGGAGGTAGAATGCCCCTGTGTTCAATCCCCAGAACTGCAAAAAAGAAAAATCACTGTATTCATAATTATCACAGCAGTATTGAGCAATGATGTCATTTTACTCAATGTATAAGCTGTCGACTAATGATGAAAGGATGTGATAGATTCTGGAAAGTGTGAAACTGGACAAAATATATAAACACAGTAAGTAAAAAACAAGATATTCTTATACACAGTTGTAAAAACAACGCAGTAATTATATGCAGTACAATCTCATTTTAATTGCAATTTAAAGTGAATTGTCCCCTCTATAACCCTGTAGCCTCATATTCTAATTTTGGGAGTGCCACAAAGTTGCCATTGGATTACACATTGGACATATATTTGGGTCAAGAAAATTTTTACATTATTGTTGACCATATAAAAATTCTATATTAAGTTTTTATGAATTGCTTTATTATTTTAATAGAAACTGGAATATGTCCTAGATTAGACAACTGCTCCTTTAACTTCCATTTGGAAGCTGATTTTTTTAGGAAGAAAAAAAAGTCAGAATGTTTGCATGATGATTCTTTCTTTGAGATAAAGTGGGACATAATAGATGTGGTACTTCCTGCCATGATTGTACTCTACCCTTATTACAATACCCATGATTGCCTTGGCACTCAACCCCCCCCCCGGCCCCCACGGCTATTGATTTGCTCCTATAGTCATGATTTGTTGTCTGAGTAATCACCCAGAATATTGCCAAAGACAGTAATATGACATACTGGTGAGAAAAAGCTAGAATAAACATTTAAATTGCATATAATTCATATTCCAAAAAACAGATGTGACTGCTGAATCATGACAACTTATGAGGAAACATGTTATTAATAATTACCTGTTTATCCCTGGAATATTATTGTCCCTCAGTATTAAATACATCACAGAATTGTGTGGAGAGTTTAACAATATATTTATGATGCACCTAACATTGCAACTAATAGTTAATAGGTGGGCAATATGTAACCTTCTTGCTTATAAATTTTTATTTTGATTTAAATAACAAGTCATCTCCTAGGCACAGTAACGGTGGTTCTAAAAAATAAATCATTATCTCTAAAGTTCCAAAAGACAGAAAGGAGAAACTAATATTTAAGGTCACATAGTCTGCACTTGGTATTATTTCGTATGATCCAAAGAAAAAATTTTATTTCTCTAATATTCCCTCCCTCAATTTTAAAGAACTAGAAACTACATTTGTCTAGTTGCTCATCTTAAAACTTCCGAGTCCCTTTGAAGTCATTTTCCTTCTGCCTATTTTCTCCTCAATTAATTTGTATAACTTATCAGGAATACTTCAAAAATTTACTCATTTCCTCATTCCTTTTAACTGCAACTATACAGAACAGACCAGCAACATCTCTTCTTGAACTATATAATACATCATACTACTCCCTGTATTAGCCAGGGTTCTCCAAAAGAACAGCTAGGTTATATACATATGATATATAAATAGAGGTAGATATATGTGACTGGATTTATTAGTGCAAAAGTCTTACATAATTATGGAGGCTGAGAAGTCCCACCGTAGGCCATCTCTAAGCTAGAGAACCTAGGCGGACAATGGTGAAACTCTTTATCTGAGTCTAAAACCCTGATAACCTGGAGTTCTGATGTCCAAGGGCAAAAGAAGAAAGGTGTTCCAGCTCCAGAAGAGATAGACAATAGTCACCTTTCTTCCTCATTTTTGTTCTATCTGGGCCCTCAGCTGACTGGAGAGTGCTCACCCACATTGAGTGAGCACAAGTCATCCTTACTCATCGATTGATCCAATTGGTAATCTCTTCCAAAAACATCTTCATAGACATGTGCAGAAATAACACTTTACCAGTGATCTGGGTATTCCTTAATCAAGTTGACATCTAACAGTAAACATCACACTCCTCTTCTTACAAAATTTTAGCATCTTTTATTAAAATTTAAACTCAATTTAGACAATAGGACTTAAAAGATTTGGCTCCTGGTATGCTTTACTTTATTTCCTACTATTATTCCATAGTGAATGTGCATTTGTGCGTGTATATGCACACACAAGTTTATGTGTCTATTATTTGCAATAATGTCTAATTATTTGTGTTCAAATCTAATTAAAATAGATTGTAAGCCATGCATATGCTCTATTGAATCTTTGAATATCTGCCCTTTCTTAGCCTAAATGTATACATTTACACTATGCATGGAAATATTAATAACAGCATTACAGGCTGTTATCTAAATTTAAGTAGCTAAAATGTACTACAATCATAAGAAAAACTATACAGTAATAAAGGAAATGAAAACACTAATGCCCATCATAAAATAATGAAACTCACAAATATGATATTGACTGAAGGAAGACAGACACAAAATTCATAGTCTATGATCCCATTTAAATATTTAAATAAAGTTTAAAACAGCTCAAAGCTATTTGGATTTAAGATTGTCTGTCAGAGAGCAGAGAAGACATAGTGATTGGGAAGGAGATGAAGGGGCTTGGTGGTGTGCAGGTGATGTCTGGTTCCTGGCCTCAGAGGTGTTTAAATTGCACATTTCCATTAAGATAATTCATTGAAGTGTTATCATTAGTATGGTTTTTCTGTATGAAGTTAACACTTCAATTTGAAAGGCTTATTAAAATGACTAGTGATCAGGTAGTTAGCAAAAAGAATAAAGGTGTCAAGCTTGATTAAGAATATACATGGTTTTGTAATTGGTTGATAACTATAAAATCCATGTAAAGGATAATGGGATGATGTTTTCAGTGAAAGCTGGGATGAGATTGTGAAAAATATAGAATTTCAAAGTAGAGGTATAAATTTCAGCCTACACATAGTGATGAACTGTTGAAATTGTTATTCTATTTTGCCAGGTTGAGAATATAGTCTCAAGCCATAAATTATTCCCTCCTAATGGAGATGGTTATGTATTCAGAAATAAGGTTGATAAATTAATGATTGTTTTAAATGTCAGTTACCAGTAGGCCTGGTTTCCATTTGCACAGGTGTCCCTGTTTCCTTTCTCCAGCACAAGCAAACAGCTCAGTTCTGTCCGCACTGCTGGTAAGGCTCAAAATGTCTTTATCTATCTCTTTAACCTGGAGGACCCCAAGCCTGGCAATGTCAGCAACCAACTTTTTTCTCCTGCCATTTTAGGAAGGTTCCAGAGGTCTTCCACCTTAGGGAATGAAATCTCACTTTACTCAACATGTCATATCAAATAGAGTATGATTCATTATCTTATCTTGGATTAAATCACCATGGATTCTTAAGCTTTTCTTTCTTTTTTTTTTTTTTTTTTTTGCGGTACCGGGGATTGAACCCAGGGGCGTTCTACCTCCGCGCTACACCCCCGACCCTATTTTTTATACTTTATTTTGAAACTGGGTCTCACGAAGTTGCGGAGGGCCTCACTAGGTAGAGAGACAGGGAGAGAGAGAGAGAGAGAGCTGAGGCTGGCTGCAAACCCGGAACCTCCCATCTCTGCCTCCCAAAGTACTGGGATTACAAGCCTGCGCCACCATACCGGCCTTAAGCTTTTCTTTGGACCTCATTTGACATTTGTATTTCACCCAGTAGCTCACCACAGAGTTCCTCAGCACCCCATTCCAGCTTCACATTTCTTTTCTCCCTACACTTTCTGAGTCATCTCACCCATTCCTATGGTTTTAAACTTAAATCTATACTGATATAGCCAAGCATGGTGGCATATGCCTGTAATTCCAGTACTTGGGAGGCAAAGACAGGAGGATTGCAGGTTCAAAGTCAGCCTTGGCAACTTAGTGAGGCCCTCAGCAACCTAGAAATACCCTGTTTCAAAATAAAAAATGAAATAGTGTTGGAGGAGTAGTTCACAGGTAAAATACTCCTGGGTTCAATCCCCAGTAAAACACACACATACACACACACACACACACACACACACACACACACACACACACTATGCTGATCTTCTCCCTGGTTTCTGTCCTACACATCCATTTGTAAAATTAGAATCACAATACCTTTAGGCTTCCATGACATTAACATTAGAGGAATTTAAAGCAGTTAACAATTAATGAGTGTTTCTTTGGACAGAAAAGTAAACATACTAGTGAACATTTACCTAACAGTTAGTTACTATACATTCATTTAAATCAATATTTGGTCCTTCTTTTTTTTTTTTTTGCGGTACCGGGGATTGAACGCAGGGGCGTTCTACCTCCGCGCTACACCCCCGGCCCTATTTTTTTATACTTTATTTTGAAACCAGGTCTCACGAAGTTGCGGAGGGCCTCACCAAGGAGAGAGAGACAGAGAGAGAGAGACAGGGAGGGAGAGAGAGACAGAGAGAGACAGAGACAGGGAGGGAGAGAGAGAGAGAGAGAGAGAGAACGCTCGCATGCCTGAGCGAGACTGGCAGCAAACCCGGATCCTCTGGTCTCCGTCTCCCAAAGTACTGGGATTACAAGCGTGCGCCACCACGCCCAGCTTAATATTTGGTCCTTCTTGACAAAATAAGTTTTTATTTTTCAGCCATTTTCTAAGCAGCTGAGAATATTTCTACAATATCATGGTTGGTTTGCTTTCTTTTGTAACTATTTCTAAGAACCATTGGTTTATACTCTTGGAATAATGAATGTTAATGTAGAGGTCACTTTGAGTTGTATCTATTTCTCCAAGAGATGATTTATTTTAGTCACCAATATTATGACAAAATTAATGATTACCTCATGAATCTATTGCTAATAAACTCAACTAATTATATTAAAATTAGTATTGGTAACACACCTAAAATACATTTACCTTTTAAAATCCCAGAAAAATAAAATTGTACTAATTTATTCATTTTCCAGAATAAGTACTTATATATGTACATGCATTTTTCTATATTGCGTATATCCAATATATTTAACTTTATATATATATATGTATGTGTGTGTGTGTGGGTGTGTGTGTGTGTGTTTGTGTGTGTGTGTGTATCCATGTAATGAAAAGCCTAGTATTTTGATCTAGATTTTTCTTAAACCTCTGAAATTTCACTTATTTTAGTGGAACTACATGTTTTGACTCCCAAACTATTCTTAGCAAATCTCTACCATTCTAGTTCTAGCACTTATCTAGTTAACATAATTAGAAACCTAGGAGTCGGTGGTAGTGTTTTTCACTTCTGTCCATTCTATCAGCAATTCCTCTTGCCACATCTTAACTCATTTTTTATTTAATCCTCCCAATTTCCCTGCAAGTAATATACAAAATTACCAATTCCAATCTCTAAGACATGTATAGGGAGGAAGAGTGAAGGGGGAGGGACCCAGTGGGAAGTGCTCCAAGATTTGTGTATATGTATTTTTCTATCACTCTATCCCCTAATATGATGTATAATTGCAATACAACAAATAAAAAAGAAAACTATTTTATTAAAAAAGTAGAATGGTGGTTTAAAGGCTTGGTGTAGGGAGGTGGACAGGGAAATAGAAGAGGCCAGTGGTTAAAGGGTAGAAAGTAATTAGTTTGAATGGTAGAAGAGGTTCTAGTGATGTGTTACACAGGTTGGTGACTATATTTAGTAATAGTGTATTGTATATTTTCAAAACAGCTAAGGGAGGGTTTTAAATGTTCTTACTACAAAAAAATTGTACCCCATAAATATCTGTAGTCATCAATTAAAAATGGAATAAAATGAAACAAAACATTAAAATTAAATGGATCAGTTAATGTCAATTATAATACACACACACACACACACACACACACACACACACACACATTTGAGAGTGTTACTGCCTTTCCTAAAACATCTGATGGTTTTTGTTTCACTTTCTATTAAGTCTAAACTACCTATCATGGCCTGAAATATCTATATCCTGTACTTTCAACTACTTTTCCAAAATCAACACTTATACTCTTCCACTTGGTAAGCTCTTTCTTGGCAAAAAACCATAATTCCATTTCCTGAGGATCGAGTTCTTCTACATGTTGCAATCTGTGAACTTGCTGTTCTTTGCCTTTTACAGTACTATGAGAATTTTAGGCTTCTAATTATATAGTTATCAGTGCCTATGTTGTCTTCTGAGAGACTTTAATCCTCTTCAGAGTGCATACCTATTTGTGTAGGTCTTTCTTTTCGCTCTTACCTCAATCCTGCTTATATACTTCATAGATATTTATAACATAGTTTTACTTCTTTGCTTCTTTCTTTATTTCACGTCTTGATTTCCAATAGTTAATCTCATATAGTAAAAAAACCCTTTTTCTGTCTTGTTTAATAGTCTATTTCTAACCAGTAACAACGATCCTAGCATTAATAGGTGCTAGTTTCCCATTCTGCTATAAAAAAGTTACCACAAAGTTGGTGACTTAAAAGAGAACAAATTTATTACCCCCTACTCCTGGGAGTCACAGTCCAAAAGAGGTCTCAATGGACTAATGTCATAGTGTTGGTAGGCAGAGCTACATTTCTTCCAGGAGCTCTAGGGAAGAGCCATTTCTTTGTTTCTTCTAGCTTTGAGACTTCCCACAACTTTTAGTTCCCATTGATCTGTCTACAAAACTAGCAAGATCCAAGCAAGTGTTCAGTACAGTGTCGTCTCTCTGGCTCTTCCTTTTCCATTCATAGACAGCCTTGTGATTTCATTGACCTAGCTGGATAAACCAGGATCATTTGTCTATATCAAGGTCAGATAATCAGCAACCTTAACTTTGTCTGCAACATAACTTCTTATTTGCCATGCTATTTAGCAGATTCACATGTATTGAGAAGTAGAACGTGGGTATATTCAGGAACCCATTATTCTACCTATCTCAGTAGCTGGTAGTAATTTTGGTTTATTTTTCATTTTTCTTTAAGTACCAGTCTGTTCAAACTCTACTATTTATGTTTTGGTAGGTGAGTTGTTAGCATATTTCTACTCATAAGCATATATTTAAAAGTAATAAAATATATTCCTTTACTTATTGCTTATTGAAAATATCCTCCTCAGAAACAAAAACAAAGAGATTTATTCTAACTATATAAAACAGCATATAGCAGGAAATACAAAGTCCGCCCACTTGCTATCTAAAACCACATATAGTATCAAAACTTACACATTCTGTTTTTCTTTTATAATGCATACCTAGGTACCATTTAATATATAAATAAGGCACAGTATGAAATTAGCAATACAATAAATAATGATAACATACAAAATTTATAATGCTTTATACTATAATACAAGTTATTTAAACCTTACAAATTGGTTATTTCTGGAATTAACTATTTAATATTTTTGGACCACAGGTGACTGTGCAGCAACTGGATAAGAGAGGAGCTATTCTAATGCTATGACAAGTTTGAGTCTTTGAGGAAAAACAAAAAACACCTGAAAATTAAACTCTATCTCCAGAAATTATTAAGTGATCTATAGCACAATGACCAACTCATGCAACCTATTTTTAACTATTTCTTAATACAGAAAATTGGAACATTATTATTTTAAACTATTATTTAAATCCTATTTGAGGAAGTTATTTTGCAGAGGTTAAGAGTCAATAAGAATGATGAGCAATTGTTGATAGTTTTGATTATCATTATCATTACAGAATTCCTGCCTGCAGACGTGCTTATAATAGAATTATAGTAGTTATTAAGGATAAAATGTCTCCATCTAAAGAAATTGTTTTCATAAAATCATTGATTTGAGAAGTTGTGTCTGTCAGAATTGGACTACAAAAAAGGGCACGGAAAAAAATTATTCTAGTTCTCTAATTTCTATTCTTTCCTGTCACCTGTTGGCTTCATTCTTTAACATCTGCTCTGAAATAATTTACTATTTCAGCTCTGTTTGACTTCCAGCACTTGTGACTCATTCTGCTTTTCTTAATCACTTCCAAGAAAGTAATCATAATCTCCCTCAATTGCTTCAGAGAGAGGAAGGAGAACATCTAATCCCTTTCATCACAATTTAAACTGGATGCTATATAATTCCCAACATGCTTCCAATCACATTTATAAAAATAATTTTCAAATGATGACAACTTGAAATACTTATTTTTAAATATCCTCTGATAAGGATGCATTGTATCCATGGGTCTTAAGAAATTTCAGGCCGGGCGTGGTGGTGCAAGCTTGTAATCCCAGTACTTTGGGAGGCGGAGATCGGAGGATCCGGGTTCGTGGCCAGCCTCAGCTCTCTCTCTGTCTCTCTGTCTGTCTGTCTCTCTCTCTTTCTCTCCTTAGTGAGGCCCTCTGCAACTTCGTGAGACCCGGTTTCAAAATAAAGTATAAAAAATAGGGCCGGGGGCATAGCACGAAGGTAGAACGCCCCTGCGTTCAATCTCCGGTACCGCAAAAAAAAAAAAAAGAAATTTCAGACAGACAAATTTTATAATTTCTCTTACTCAATCCATTCTTCTTTGTGAGCTTTTCCATGCAAATTTGGAAAAATTTGATGTGCCATCAAAATTGCTTTCCTGTATGGGTCTGGGTGTTAGTTTATTAAGTTGGTTTTTCCAAGACGTGTGTATGAAGTGTGTTTCACTTTTCAGGTTCTACTCTTAATTTTCATTTAATATTTTGATGGCCTTTTTCTCTCTTTTTCTATTCAAGTTGTTTTTCTTCATATCCAAGTAATAAATAATGCAGTTTTAAAGTGGCATTGTGCTATGAACTTATTATAAAAAATCAGAAGCTCTGCAGCCTATTTTTCTCTGAATACCATCCCATTTCCAGAAGGTAGTGCTTATGACTATTTCAGCTATTTTCATGAAATGTTGTATTGTCATTTACCATGCTTTTATTGACTTTTTAGTTTAAAGATGCAGATTTTGTTTTGCCTACATTCTTAGAATTTACCCATCTGATAGTTACATCAACATTTTTGTTTAGAAAGAAATCTATTTTTTAAATAATATCATCCAGTTAACAGTACTTCATTAATATTTTCTTCATGGTATAACAAAGTGTTTTTATAAACTTCCTTATTAAAATAATATATAAAATTATTCCCAAAGTACTCAATATAATTTTATATATAAGCAGTCATCTGAAGAAGTATCGTTGGTTGTATTTTTGCTTTTTGGCAGAATTATTTTTGAAATTTCTGATCTTTACATCAAATATTTATTTTTATTATTTCAGGGGGATGTTCCAGGTCCAATTAGAATCCCTTTTAATATCCTTGCCATGTGATCCTTCTTTTTTCTTTTAATTGGTACACTGTAATTTTAAGTCATACAGATGTGCAGAGTGATAGGAATAGACATTTTCCTCAAGGTCACACTCCCCCTCCCCCACTTTCCTATAAGTATCTTTGAGATTGGCATTGATAGTTTAATAGATGTACATAGCATTATTTCAACTCCTACCTTCTTTAAATATAGAGAATTGTTGTTTCTGTTTTGCCTTTTTTATTATTTGTTTAAAGAAATCCTTCTTGGTTTTTCTGGCCTCCTTCTCACATAGTTTTGAATTTCTAATAGTAATCTTGTACAAAGCTCATGTCAACATTTTCCACTGATGACAGTTTGCAATACTCTTTATAATTATACATATATTAACAGAAAAGCCTGTGATAGCTCATAACGGAATATAAAGCCTGTGACTGTTTTATTAAGATAATTACATGCAGAGTTTAAAAATATACTCAGGAAAGCTTATATTTTGTTATTTTGTTTGAAATCATTATAATTAACAATTATAGTTACACCTAGTTAGTAAAAATAGTATCTTAATTTTATATACTAAGATACACATATATAAGAATGTATATGTGTGTGAATCTACTTTTATAAGAATAGTTAAATCTAGTCACATTTTGTCATTATTACATTTAGAATCATATGCTATTACTAACCTTCTGCTTTGGACTCAAAGCTTATGTAATGCTATTTCAATTCACTTTATTAATGGAACTCCAATGTATAGAAAGCCAGATCTCCATTGATTCATTTCCTGCATTTACTGTGTGTAGTCACTTTAAAACCCTGAAGTCTTTTTCATTTCCCAAATTCATTCACACTTTTATTCTCTGAGAAAGCAATTTCACTTCTTTTCATACAATCAAAGTCTCCTAATACATTCTTACTCATGACCACATTGTTTCCTACTTCACTGAGATAATTGAAGCCATAATAAGAGAAATACCCAGGGCTGCTTCTTCTCCATCTACTTACCTGCTTTATGACAAATGTGTTCTGTATTCCCTCCTATTATCATCACTGTGGAACTCTCTGCATTTATCTGAGCCTAATAAGATATTGTAGCCACATTGATCTCCTCTGAATTTAATTTTTATTTTATTTCATTTATTTATTTATTTTGAGGTACTGGGGATTGAACCCAGGGGTGTTCTACCTCCGAGCTACACCCCCGGCCCTATTTTTTATCCTTTATTTTGAAACCGGGTCTCAGGAAGTTGTGGAGGGCCTCACTAAGTAGCTGAGGCTGGCCGTGAACCCAGATCCTCTGGTCTCCGCCTCCCAGGTACTGGGATTACAAGCGTGCACCACCACGCCCGGCTAATTTTTATTTTATGTTATCACTATTTCTTACTGTGCTGAGGATCTAACTTAGTGCCTTGAACATGATTGCTCTTCTGCTGAACTCATTTTTAGCCCCCTCTCAATTTTAAATCATCCATCTCTTACTTTTTCCTGAGTCATTCCTAAGAGTGATGTATAAATGCAGTGTTTTACCCACTTTATTTTTTTTTCTACTGAGGATTGAACCAAGGTGTTTTCTACTCTGAACTACACAACCAGCCCTTTTCACTTTTTCTTTTTTTTATTTTGAAACAGGGTCTGACTAGGTTTCTGAGAGTTTTGTTAAATTGCTGAGGCTGGCCTTGAACCTGTAATACTGTCTCAGCCTCCCAAGCCCGAAGATCACAGGTGTGCACCACCGTGCCCAGCTTACCCATCTTAATTTTTAAAAGGCACTTTTTTAACCCACAACCTCCTGTAGATATGATATTTTCTGTTCCTTTTTAGGAGCAAATTTGAGAAATCCTTTCCATACTTGCTGTCTCTAAATCCAGTCCTGCTTTCATTTCTTAAATTTAGTTCATCAGGCTTTTGCACTATCGTCCCATGATGTCCTTATATCATGATCATTTGTGCTAAATGAAGTTAAATAACATGCCTGACTTCTGTTTTTCATATCCACTGTCCCCTCCATTGAACGGGGACACTGTCACTCACTCTCACTTTCTTTTTCTGTCTTCCTAGGCTTTACAGGCTGTGCTGTCTTCCTATCATCCTCACTGTTACTTTCACTTCTGTCACTCATTCTCTTGAAAGCCACACACTGGAAACATTTGGAGCATATTTCTCAAAAAAATGACATCTTTTATATCTTGAGGCTATAAATATCACCTAGAAGCTAATGACTCTCACATATATGTCTATGACTTTGACCGCTGAAGTGAATTTTAGCCTGTGTATTTGAATGCTTTCACACCTTTATTTGAACGTTTTAACTGGCATACAAACTTATGTCCAAAACTGAACTTGAGCTTTTATCCCTAATCCACACCAATATGGTACATTGCAAAATCTCCCTTATCTGTCATGGGCCACACCCTTATTCCAATTTATTCCAGCACTGTCACTTATAAATTAACTTGGGAACATCAACAATAATTTTCTCTAGTGTGATGCATATAATTTATTGTACGTCCCTTATTAGACATTAAATAATACTATATGGCCGGAGATCAGTATTTGTTTGATAAGTATTTTTGTTTTGTTTTGTTCTGCTTTGGTTTTGTTTGCTTCAATTTTGGTGTGTGTGTGTGTGTGTGTGTGTGTGTGTGTGTGTGTATGTGTGTGTGTGTGTGTATGGTGGTCATTATTTTCTTAATACAAAGGAAAGAGACAATTTCCCTAAACAAATCTATATAATAGATTCCTGATTCATATTTAGTCTACATGTAATTAGTCCTACTCTTACTCTCATGACTGTCATTTTATTACATTAGCATACTTTGATGTAACAAGGAAGTCTCATAATAAATACAGGAGATAAATTATATGAACTCTTCTTTTGCAAATGAAAATTCTACCTTTGAGAGTCTAATAATGCATCTATCTATCTGTAAATGGTCACAGAAATGATAAAACCAAGATTTATACCTAGGAACTTCTACTTTAAATTAAAAATGACATCCAATATAAAAAGAATATAAAACATTATTATTATTATTATTATTATTATTTAAAGAGAAGTATTAAGCAATGTGAGGATATTTCTAATTTTATTTTCCTGCTACTTCTCTTTCCAAATATTTGTATGTAAACACTATTTATGGACAATAAACACTCACTTATATCAACTCACTTATAGAAACATAGAAACACATAGAACATAGAGAAAGTTTCCCTGAAACTATGCTGAGTGATCTGTTACGGCAATTAGACAGATCCTAGCCTTATGTTATAACCTAGAACTGTAATTTTTCAATATTTTTCTCATCTACCCCTGAAAATATTTTGAAAGCTTAGGTTACCTAAAATTTTATAATAGATATGACTAAGTGAATGTAATCATTGACACTGAAAATACTAACATAATGATTTATTTTAATGCTAGACGTGTGTATATTCCAAGAAGAATGCAACAGAATGCAAAGTACACACTTTCGTTATAAAGTATAGAGGGTGACTGTGAAAGAGGACTTGCAATGAAAGTCTCAGCATGCTGCTTATTGTAAATGCATTTTAGGTATTTTGACTTTAGGAAATCTATGAAATTGTGAAGATACATTCCCTTAAATTGTTTATTCTGTATATACCTGGTAAAGTCTTGATTTACTTTCACTGGGTATCTATGTTCTAGTTAGAAGAAACTATGGTTGAATACAGAAACTTCCCAGAGTTTTAATATTAAATGGTTTCCCATACCTAAACTATTCAGGAAGAGGTAATACCAGAAAGAAAATGTAAACAAAAGATGTCCATGCTTGTTCAACCTTGGGAAATTCGCTTGAAGTGGATGAAGAATCAAAGAACACAAAAAGAAATATGATACATGAATGTATGTGTTGAAATGTCATTGTGATGGTTAGACTTGGTTATAACCTTGACCAGATTGAAATATGCCTAGACAATGATCAGGAAAATGCAAAATAGAAAATGAAATTACAATACAATATCACTATCCATCTAAAAAATGGATAAAATTTTAAAATGTGTACAATATCAAGTTTGGCAATGATATACATGAACTGCAACACTATTATATTGCTAGTTGGACTCTAAATTGGTGTAAATGCTGAGAACTAGTATTTGACAATTTTTACTAACTCTATAATATGTATACCCTATTCCATTCTGAAGCATTCTACTAAAGGCTATAGGGTCAGAAGAAATTTGTACATGTATCAGACTTCACTAATACAAAAAAGGATTACTGCATGGTAAGTTAATTCAATAAGTGACAACAATATGCATATTCATGAATATTAGAAGGAATAAATATGTATTAATTATATAGCACAATATTCATCAGAGAAATTCAGGTAATTGTTGTCTTTAGGAAGGAGGGAAGGTGTGAGTAGATAGAGTAGAAGGAAAATTTCTGATCTGATACTTCTTTCTATTCCTTTATTTTAGCTGGTATTTACATGGGCATACTTTAAAAAATCATCAAACAATACCCATACTTTAGTACGTATGCAACATATGAATAATTTTTTGACACTAGCCGAGAAAATGTTTTCTGTGATGCATTTCTAACTGCAGAATTTTCAATGTAAGTTCATGCATTCTTTTCTCATATTGTTTATGTAATTTTCTCATATTGCTCAGATTCCATGCTCCTCTCATACTCACATATTTTAACATACTTGTTAATGATAAATATGCTATGATACACATTGCTAAAGACCCTGACAAATATGATGCTAGATTGTAGAGAAATTGTTCCCCAGCAATGCATTACTCAGAAATTAACAATTGTCATTAAGGAGTCTTTATTTATTCAAAAAAGTAATTATTCAGAAATAATAATTACTATCTCACTTGTTCCAGTTGGAGCAGAAAATGGGTAATTTAATTTTCTTCTTCCTTCAGGTGTATGATGGTGGATTTGGTGAAACGGAAGCATAAAAAATAAATGCCCCCACTATTTACAACAAAATGACACATTCTATACTCTATGGTAATTTTGTAAGGATTATTTTCAGTTGATTCAGGAATGCTGAATAATACTTCAAAAGTAAATTTTATTTTGTAAAAAATTACTGATTTATAATTATAAGAATTATTTAAAAGATATGTGTAAATTCGAGACTCATAGACATGATAACATGATGACAATTTGGTCTTTTCAATCTTTTTCTTGTTGTTGTGATTACTGTGGATTGAACCCAGGGACATTTTATCTCCAAGCTATACCTCCAGCCCTTTTTATTTTTTCAAAACAGTGTCTTGCTAAGTTGACCACAGTGGTCTTGTACCTGTAATCATCTACTATCAGCCTCCAAAGTACAGAAATTACAGTCATGTGCCACCATCACTGGTCTGTACATCTTACAATGAATAAATACCCATATATGCAGGAAAATAATGTAAAATCAATAAAAAGTATACAGTTCTTTTAAATAAAATATAAACAGTTCACTCACATTTAGCTAAGGATGTTTTATAAGGCAAATGAATCCTTTACTTTTTAAACATGAATGAATGTTGCTTTTACATTTTGCATATTAAACAATTTTTAAACAAATTAAAATTGTCATAAGTAAAGGCATATTTTTTATTTATTTCATGCATCAAAGGGTGCTTTTTAGACAAAACTGAAGAATGAAATATGTTTGTTTCATGTTCCAGAATCATGAATTTCAGAGACTAGAAAAGAAATATCATATTCAAGAAAATTTAACTTCCAACAACAGAGAATGATTGAAATTTGTTTTGTTCCATACTGTGTAAGAAAAAATGCTGATATCAGTGAACCCATATTCAAATGTTCACATGCTTATCCTATCACATTTTGAACATGCTTCTGATTAGCACAAAAGAAATAAATCAGTTTAAAGAGCTTACAAATAAGATTTTATGCATACATTTAAATGCTTATAAGAGATCGAGCTTTATCAATTAATATAACAATTTTTCAAAATATGGCAAATTTCACAGAAATATTAAAGAAAATTGAAAAGGGGTATTATTTATTACTCAATATGTATTTTCTCTGCAGATATAATTCTACTACTCTGAGTTTCAATGAAATAAACAAAAAGCAAATTTGAACATTCCTGCCTACTGATTAGATGTGGTTGTCAAATTTTTATTTTTATTATTTTACACATATATTTTACACATTTATTGTTTATGCATATATACATTTTATACATATATTTAATAAAACATACATTAATAGAAATATCAAGAAATATTTCAGTACAAATACAATAAGGTGATTGTATATTTTTTTATTCATGAGGAAAGCTAAAACATTAATTATGCATTTAGGCTCAGGAACCAGTAGAGAAGGGGAGGTTGCTTACATGTCATTATGCTGTTAACTTTACATTAAAATAATAAATACTCAAATACCTCCTTCAGCAAAATATATATATTTTGGTTTGTTAACTCACAGATACTAAATAGTCTCTTCCTAGTAAAAAATAAATTAAATAATATTTTACTATTAACTAGTTAAATAGTTTCAAACAGGCTTGACCAAGGATAAATGATTACATTATTTCAAGAATAAAACATCTGGCCAGGCTTGGTGGCATGCAATTCCAGTAATTACTGTAATCCCAGCAATTGGGAGGCTGAGAAAGAAGGACCATAGGTATGAAGTCAGTCTCAGCAACTTAGCGAGGCTCTCAGCAACTTAGAAATACCTTATTTTCATACAAAAACAAGGCCAATTAAAGATGGCAGAATAGAGGATGACAGGGCATTTCAGTTGCTCCAAGACTCAGAACTCAGCCAGCAGAAAGACTGTTTCTTGGCAAGAGAAGAAAAACAGTCAGAATTCAACAGAAGAAAAACAGTTGAAATGTGGTAGAATTGGATGCAGCACAGAAAGCAGAAAACTGAATAGAACTACATGTGTCTAATCTGGTGAGTGGCGAGCAGAGGTGCATGCCATCTTGGAGAACTTGCACCAGGACTGGCAACTCCCAGGACCCAACAGCTCTCAGAGACCAACCCCAGCAAAAAAGAAGCAGAATCTTGTTCAGCCAGTGACTGCATAATACCATCATCAAAACAATTGTATTCTTTTCTCCATGCTGGACTACATCAAAATGTGACTTCCCAGACTGCCCAGCCAAAACACCCAGTAGCCTCCTGTGGCTACAGCTGAACTTGCATCAAGAAATGACAGGACCTTCCTGCAGGGACCCTAGTGGCTATATCTTGCCTCATAAAGACCATTGTGAATCTACATACCACCCAGTCAAATTACACAGCAAACTCCTGTGGCTGCAGCTGAATTCATCCCTTCATACAGAGACCCAAGTGGCACTGTCAAGTGTATGAGTTTGCAAACGATCCCAGTGGGACCCTACATGGATAGAGGGACTTCCCTGGCAAAGAACAGACCCCCGGGATCTGAGTATGCAAATCATCTCTGTGGAGGTGGGGGTGGGGGATATAGTCAGACAGGGCAGAAAAGTGAATCAGTAGAAAATCCCTAGAAACACTTGTGTATGCAGGACCTAGAGTCTACAGTTAACCATGCCTTTACAGCCTCTCCAGCAATCACCACAGGACCATCAGCAGTGATAACTATGGGTGAAATAACTCACCCAACCCTGCTTCAGGCTTGGATAGCTATAAGCTCATGCTCAGCTGTGTTTGGGTACTACAAGCACCAAGACCAGAGGCCAACATGGTCTCACATGATAGCAGCAGCCCAGAGCAGCGGAAATGTCCAGGGACTAAGTAACTGAGCCACCCAAGCCCCAGGCACAGAACAGTACAATCTCTCCTTACCAGAACTTGGGCCCTGAAAGTAGAGAGGCCATGCACCAGAAGGGGTTCACATGATCACAGCTACAGGCTGGGAGTTCAACACTCTTTCTATAAGCAGAGTTTGGGCCTGGACAGTGCACATATTAGTTCTTCATGTGATCACAACCAGCAGATCAGTGGTGATGTCCCTGGGCCATTAAAGGTCAACCAGCCAGGCCAAAAGCTCAGAACATGCTGATCGTAGGCCCACTGACCAGAGAGGCTGGAGGTCAGCTCTCTTCAGGTAAACACAGAGACTCCTGTTTACCTGCACTAAGAATTTTACCTTGTTAAAGAGGTTCTGGGGAGCAAACTCAAAAAAGTCTGATTACATGAGACAGATTTTTAGAGGCAAATATGTACCCCCAGCTTAGGCCTCATTATAAAGGGATAACAAATAGACATAGGACTCTCATACAAAGAGGAAAAGTATTACAAGACAATAGAAATGCAAACTTGACAACTCTGAAAACATAAGAATGAAGACTAATGAGGAAAAATAAACTCCCACAACCTAACAACAAAGGAGAGCACCAGTACTGAGCTGCAGAAAATGCCAGAAGGAGAATTCAGAATTTTGATTTTTCAGTATGATCAAAGTCCTCAGAAATGAAATTGAAGAAAGTGTACAACAATATGAAAGAACATATTAATAGAGAAATTGAGTACCTCAGTAAGAATAAAAAAAGTCTTTGAGTGAAATGAAGAAGACAATAAATGTATGAAAGACCTCAATAGAAACTACCTCTGGGAGACTAGACCACATGGAAAACAGAGTCTTTTGGTAAACAGCTTATTCAATATTGACCATGCAGTCAACAATATAGAGAAGACAATATGACAACATGACTAGAACATGCAAGAAATATGGAATAATATGAAATGGCCTAACTTATGGATAATAGGCATTGAAGAAGGTCTAGAAGCACAAAACAAGGATATCAGAAACCACTTCAGAGCAATAATATCAGATTATTTTCCAAATATAGAAAAAGAGTTCGACATTCATGTACAGGAGACATTCAGAAAACCAACAAAATGAGACCAAAGAACTTCTCCATGTAACATATTAATCAAAATGATTAATACAGAGGCCAAGGAAAAAATCTGAAATGCATCAAGGACAAAAGAATGGGTGACATTCAAGGACAAAACAATGAAAATTACTCCAGACTTCTCAACCCAAGTAATGAAAGCCAGGAGGGTCTGGCATGATGTACTCCAGATCCCGAAAGAAAAAAAAAATTCTAACCAAGACTGCTGTGTCCAGCAAAGATATTTTTCAAAATTGGCAGAGAAATAAAAACCTTCCAAGGCAAGCAGAAACTAAAACAATTCATCACTACCAAGATGGTACTAAAGAAAATACTTAAAGAAAGAAAACAGAAATAAATACCAGAAACAGAGAAAGAGTGAATTCCACCAGAAGGGCAACTAAACAAAAGAGCAATAAAAGTATACCAAACAGAAAATATAACTCAAAATGGCAGGAAACAAAAATCACCTCTCAATAACACTGAATGTAAAAAGTCTAAACTCTACAACTAAAAGGCATAGAATGCCAATGTTGATTAAAGAACATGTTCCAACTTTGAACTGCTTGCAAGAAACTTATCTTACAGTCAAAGAGATCCATAGACTAAAGGTTAAAGGAAACAGATTGAAAAATATATACCATGCAAATGGAAACTGAAAATAAGCAGCGGTAGCCACTCTCATATCCAACAAAGCAGACTTTAAACCAAAACTTATAAGAAGAGACAAAATGAGTCACTTCTTACTAATAAAAGTAACAATCCAACAAGAAGATGTAATGAGAGTAAGCATTTATGCCCCAAATATTGGCACATCCACTTTCATAAACAAACACTTCAGGACATTAGGTCTCAAACAGACCCAAATACAATATATAGGGAGAATCCAACACAACACTCACACCACTAGATTGATCTTCCAGGCAAAAGATGACAAAGACTCTTCAGATCTAAAAACTCTATAAACTAAAAGAGCCTAATATACATATACAGGATACCCCAACCAACAACAACTGAATATACAGTCTTCTCAGCTGCTCATAGAACCTTCTCCAAAATAGACCACATTCTGGGCTACAAAGCAAGTACCAGCAAATTAAAAATGTGGCATAATTCCTTGCATCTTTTCAGATTATAATGGAATGAAAGTAGAAATCAACAACAGTAAGACCAAAAGAAATTACATAATTACATGGAGACTGAATGACACACATTTGAATGAAGACTGGATCATAGAATAAATAAGGAGAGCAATAAAAAAATCCTAGAATTAAATGAAAATAGAGAAACAACACACCACTATCTATGTGACACTTTGAAGGTGGTTTTAAGAGGAAAATGTATAGTATTGAGTGCCCACATAAGAAAAACAGAAAGTCACCAAATAAATAACCTAATGACACATCTCAAGAATTGCAAAAAATGGAAACAGACTAATCCCAATGCCAGTGGAAGGCAGGAAATATTTAAAAGCACAGCAAAAAATCAATAAAGTAGAGGGAAATAAAAAGAAAAACTACAAGAGATCACCAAAACAGAAAGCTGATTCTTTGAAAAGATTAACAAGATTGATAAACCCTTAGCCAACCAAACCAAAAGAGAAAATCAATCCAAATTACTAAAATCAGAAATAAAAAAGAGATATCACCACAGACAGTGGGGAAATCCAGAGGATCATCAGAAACTATTTTGAAAAGTTATACTCCAATAAACTAGAAAACATAGAAGAAATCAACAGATTTCTAGACATATAACACTACCTAAAATGAACCAAGAGGATATAAAAACCCAAACCAACCAATAGCAAGCAGATAGAAACAGCAATATAAAGCGTTCCATCAAAGAAAAGCCCAGATTCAGGCAGATTCCCAGCTAAATTCTACAAAACCTTTATAGAAGACCTAAACCCAATACTTCAGAATTTGTTCCATGAAATGGAAAGATATGGAATCTTTCCAAACTCCTTCTATGAGGCTTGTATCACCTTAATACCATAAATGAATAAAAATCCCCCAAGAAAAAAATTACAGACCAATATCCTTGATGAACATTAATGCAAAAGTTCTAAATAGAATACTAGTAATATGCATTCAAAACCATGTCAAGAAAATTGTACACCATAACCAAGTTGGTTTCATTCCAGAGATGCAAGGTTGGTTCAACATTTGCAAATCAACACATCATTCTCCATATAAATAGAAATAAGGGCAAAAATCATATGATCATCTCAATAGATGCTGAAAACCCATTTGAACAATACCTTTTCATGTTAAAAACACTGCAGAAAATTGAGACAAGGAAATTACCTCAACATCATTAAAGTAATATAAAATAAACCTAAAGCCAACATCATATTGAGTTATAAAAATCATCAAGAATTCCCTTTAAAATCAGGAACAAGACAAGGATGCCCACCATATAGGCACATATAGGCATATAGGTACAACATATAGGCACAGGTAGAGACTTGGTCAGTAAGACCCCCAAAGCTTAGGAAATTAAAACAAAAAATAATAAATGGGATGGCATTAAAATAAAAGGTTTCTGCTCATAAAAGGAATCCATCAAGAGTCTAAAGAGAGAGCCTACAGAATTGGAGAACATCATTGGCAACTATTTCTCTGATAGATGACTAATATCTTAGAATATACAAAAAACTTAAAAGACTTAAAAATTAAAAAATAAAAAACAAATTGAACTAAATACACTCCTCACAAAAGAATAAATACAAATGTCCAATACATACATGAAAAAAATGTTCAACATCATTAGAAATCAGGGAGATGCAACTCAAAACTACAATGATATTCTATCTAACCCCAATTAGAATGACAATCATCAAGAAGTCAAACAACAGTCAGTGCTGGCAAGGATGTGGGAAAATAGGAACTCTTTTACATTGTTGGTAGGATTGCAAATTAGCACAACCACTATGGAGTTAAATGTGGAGATTCCTCAGAAAATTGGGAATGGATCCACCATATGATGCAACTATACCATTCCTGGGTATATTTCCAAAGGGACTGAAATCAGAATATTATAGTAATACATGCATATTCATGTTTATAGCAGTACAGTTCACAAAGTCAAATTTTGGAACCAAACTAGGTGTCCATCAACAGAAAATGGATTGCAACATTATGGGATATACATGCGAAGGCATTCTACAGAGCAATCAGAACAAAATTATGTCATTTGCAGGAAAATGGATGGATCTGGCGAACATTGTGTTAAGTGAAATCAGGCAGTCATAGAAAATAAAAGGTCCTATGTTTTCTCTCATATGTAGAAGTGAGGGAGTAATACCAGAGGAATACCAGTTCCTCAGGATACCAGAGGAACTTCAGATGCAGAAGTAACTCCAGTGAAGCCAGGGAGGTGGTCTAAGGGGGGGTGGCTGGGAGAGAAGGATTATCAATGAAGGAATCTCTTCCATTGACATTATGTACATATGTGAGAATACCAATCTCAATACCCTGTATGGGGATAGGGGGGAATGGGGAGGGGCCAGGGGAAAGCCCACCAAGTGCTCTGTTCATGTATGTTACTAGCACTATGAACTACATTATGATGTGAGACTATAGTGCACCAATAAAAGTATAAATATGTAAAATAATAAAAAACAAAATAGGGCTAGGGGCGTAGTTCTGAGTTACAATGCCTCTGTGTTCAATCCCCAGTACCATTCACAAAATCAATTAAAAAATAAAATAAAATACCTCCATTATTTCACAATTTTCTGAAGGACAGCTCTACTTTGTGTTCAGCAAATAGAATTAAGTAGGTAGCAACCCACATTTATGTAAATATATAAATTAAATGTAAATGTTTTCTATTTCTGTCAAAGAATGAAAAAAGTTATATTACTGATAAATAATTTAGAGAATAAAAATATAGAATTTATTGAGAATTATACTCACTAAAATGTGTAGTAAAATGAACAGATCAAAAGCAGAATTAAAAAGAACGTGTACTTATCTTAATAAACAAAATGATCCTTTACATTGTCCCTCTTCAAAAGAACTTTAACCATTCATTTTCAGTTCATACTCAATTCTACCCAAATAATAGATGAAGGTACATGATGATAATAGTAGATGAAAGAAAAAACCTTCTAATGGGCCTACTAGCTAAATAATGCCTATCACTCACTCTTATACTTTGACACTTTCATGACCTAGTAGAAATTATGTAGTTTTAAGATGTAACAATTAGATGTAGTCAACTGTACCACACAACTCTCCTCTTTCAAGGTAATGGTAGGTAACTAGCTAGACATTAGCAGATGGGGTAGGCTGGGACTGAGGAGAAGCTTACCTGCAAGGACTCATTTTGACTCCCTACCCTATGAGAAAGGGGTGGAGGAACAATGTAGGGCCACTAAGGTGCATTGCCCAAAGGGAAGTGAACCACTCCGTAATGCAATACCTAAGGAAGGTGTCCGGAGAGAATATAGCACCTGTCACGTGGAAGATTCCAGGCCATTTTCCTTTCCTGGAAATGGGCCACTCCAGACCCCATCTCTGGAGTGTAATACCATTGCCCCATGCCAGTCCTAGGAGTGGCCCATTCCAGATACTTTCTTTGGGGACTTAACCCTCCTCCCCCCATTTTCTTCATGGCCTTTCTTATATGGCGTCTTCACTTCTCTAAATAAAACTCCTGCATTCCCCATTTGTGTTTTCTGTTTGAATGCTTTCCAAGCACATAAGCAGGGACTGACGCTTTGCAAAAATAATTTTAAAATCCCATTCTCAGATATATCTATAATATATATGCTGCCATGAGACTCAGATACAACTATAACAGTAACATTTACATAAAGCACTAGGAGCTTCTTATTAGTTTAAACACATAGAACTCATTTATTTCTAAGTCTAAAACACATCCCCCCTTAGGTACAGCTGAAGACAGACCAAGTGTTTGGATAACTTCCAACCATCATTCAAATAAGTGGTAGAAATAGGAATTAAACAATAAATTTTTCTCTCTAGTGAAATTTCTCAACACCTAAATTAGTGCAGTGAAAAATTATGAACTATGCCTTAAGGTCTGTGAAAGTGTGGCTTCAAATTGAATGCATGCTTCAAAAACACTCATAATAAAAAGTTATAAGATTTAACATGCTTAGTGTATAGAAGTTACAGAAGTCCAACACACAACTAAAGAAGCTTTTCAAAGTGTCTTTTTTTATCAACAAGGAAATAAGTAGCATAAAGTATCAGAGTCTGAATTAAGACACCAATAAACAGGAAAACAGTTAAAACTAGCTGTGATTCTTAGCAGAAATCACATTTATACATCAAAATAATTAATAAGGAAAACTGATATATAACTGGCCACTTTTGATTTCAGATTCATCTGGAAAGTTCTAAGCAAATATAGATGATTAAAAGTTTTTATTCCATTCAATTTTTGGCTTAGAACATTTATTTCATTGTAAACAAAATTTACAAGAGGGGTTTTCTGATGAATGTTGAATTTCACTTTGTCTTCATTTCTGTTCCCTACTGAGTTTCAGGAAGAGTCAAGGAAAACATCCTAATACTAATGAAATAGATAAAAACTTGGAGAAAATCTTAGATGAGTAAAGTAGGTAACTTAACTGAGGGAGATGGGAGGGGGAATGAGGGAAACACCCTAATGCACAGGATGTGCATACACAAACTTATCAAAGTCAACTACTATGTTGAGCACGACAAAGAGGGAAGGAAGGGGGAGGGAATGGGGGTGGGAATGGGGGAGGGCTAATTGACCGATGTGTGTATGTATACTTCTACCACCCTGAAAAGCATCAAGATGTATGATTACAATGTGCCAATAAGTTAAAAAATAAAATAAAAACAAAATTAAAAATATAGAAAAATTAAAAACTAAATAAAAATACTCCACATTAGTTAGTAAAGATAAAACTATGCTTTGAAATGTTTTGTTTGAATTATACTTAAATGAAATAAATTTAATATTCTCTTAAAGAAAAGCAAGTGAATGTCAGAAAAGCTTCTAAGGGTGTCTGATGATAAGAATTCTCAGCCGGGCGTGGTGGCGCACGCTTGTAATCCCAGTACTTTGGGAGGCAGAGACCAGAGGATCCGGGTTCGCGGCCAGCCTCAGCTCTCTCTCTCTCTCTCTCTCCCTGTCTCTGTCTCTCTCTCAACCTAGTGAGGCCCTCCACAACTTCGTGAGACCCGGTTTCAAAATAAAGTATAAAAAAATAGGGCCAGGGGTGTAGCACGGAGGTAGAATGCCCCTGGGTTCAATCCCCGGTACCGCAAAAAAAAAAAAAAAAAAAAGAATTCTCTTCTTTTCACCTAAGAAGGCAACAAATCAGATTTAATGACCCCAAATCAAGATCAAACAAGTCCTGGACAGTATTGAACCTGTTCATATAATAAGTTGTCCAGAGAAGACAACTGAGTAATTAGAGAAACCTTTAAGATTTAGTCTGAAATAAATTGAACTTAATTTTTTATTACTTTCAAATAACATATAAAGTTAACACTGAGCGTTACAGTATAAGGAGATTGTAGAAAGGGTGATAGTAAAGACAACCTTGATATGTGTATATTTCCATAGTAATTAATTATATAAATATCCATTAAAATAAACTGGTAACTAGTGGTATTTTTAATATTTTCTGAAGTTAGTTTTAAATTAGAGGATCAGTTCAAACATTGGAACATAATAAATTGGGAAGAATAAAATTAAGCTATGACAGTCTATTTTTCAAATAAATAGCATTAGAGTCAGTGTATTTTTCTTTCAGCAGACCACAAAATGACTTTTTATTTGTTTTCTATTTGCTTTATTCCATTTCATTTTGTTTTGTGTTGGGTGACTAGACAGGGTTTCAAATCTCCCAGGGAAAGTCAAAAGAATTAGTCATTTAAGGCAATAAAAATAGCACAATTTCTACTCATAGTCCCCAAGTAATCATTCCTACACAATAGCATTTTCTTCAAGGTAGCAAGAGTACTATAATTGATGATTTGGGTATGGAATTATTATGTACTAATAACAGTGCATGGCCTATTACCATGTGATATCTCCTGCTGCTTTATAATTAGCTCTGTGCGTGGTTTGGACAAGTAGCTGTGTACTTCACGGACGGTTCGCCAGGTAGAACATAACGGCTCCTTGGGAGCCAATTAGCTGGGCCTGTCAAGGCCAATTTCAGCAATTTTTAGTTTGTGGATTATAACCCAGAAAGCTGTAATTGCGACAAACATGCAGAGAAGTTGACTAGCTAAAAAGATTATCTACTTTGACAACACAAATTCTTTCCCATTCATGCTTGTTCATTATTTTAACAAAAAAACATTGCTCAGAATTGTCTATGAATCTAAAACTGTTCACGTGGTTAGCCTACAATGGGTAATTACTAACAATTTTTTCTTAATTTTCAGAATGGATTTTTAGTGAAAATGAGGGAAAGCAAAAGGAAGTGAGACCTCATTTATCTTTTCTCAAAGATAATCATTATACTTGGTAAAATTTATTAATTTTTTTAAAGAACTGAATCCATCAAAATGCAAAAAAACACACAAAAATAAGTCCTGTTTGATAATATATTTTGTTGTTTTTGTTTGGTTGTTTTTATTTCAGGACTACCATTTTGCATAAATTTGGTGTTATTCTATGCAAATGTAAATCTTAAACTTTGCACAGGTTTGCTCTATATGGCAATTTTGTCAGCAAAGCAAATATTTTATCAACCCCTTTTTGTCCTAAACAGCAAGAAATGAATCATACTTTTTTTTGGGGGGGAGCTTTTTTCCTGATGTTTTAAATGGAGAGAGGCCGTACTTGAAAAGTTGGCCTCATTCTATTCATTGGGAAGTGAAATCAGTCAATCACAAAAAAAGAAGGGACATATGTTTTCATTAGTATGTGCAACCTAGGGAGTAGTGGGGACACACAAAGGACTCCGGTTGATAATGGAGAACTCTCAGTGGGGCAAGGGAAGTGGTACAAGGGAAGGGGAAGGGCAAGAAAGAAGTGAATCAGAATTACTATCATAAACAATGTGTACATGTGAGAATATACCAACATCATTCTCAGTACTTCATACGGGTGGGGAGATGCAGGGGGGCACTAAGAGCTGTGTGCATGTATGTTAACATCAAATAGATATTCATTGTGATGTGAGACTACAATGCACCAATAAAAGCAGGTTAAAAAAGAGAAAAATGTCTATTGCCCATTTTTTATTAAAAAAAAGAATATCACTACCTACATGGTATGAATTAAAGGGTACCACAAAGAAGTAACCAGTCCCCTACTTCTTGATCGAAATACCAATAATTCTAAATTTTTCAGTATTATGCCACCTTACTGAATAAAGTATTGTCTTATAATGTTGGTGATAAATGTATATATTCCAGTAGAGATAGGGCAAGGGCAAGTTCTTAAGGAAATTTGCTATATTTTTAAAGGTAATAGTCTAAATTGTAACAGGCTAATCTGTAACAGTAAACTATATTACTGCAGTTATACAGAACTCACTGTCCCTATCAAAAATAAACCAGGCAAAAAAATCATGCTTATATAATGTACATTTGCATATAGAATATGCCAAAATGTAGGTTTTATTATATCACACATTCTGTAAATTACTGAAATTGTGCAAGCAAGTATACCTAATAATTAGAATTTTCTAGCTAAGAAGTTTGTTAACGTAGTTTGCATATTACAAATTAATTTCTGCCAATATATCTGATTAGCTATGTTCTTCATAAAAAGAGAGCATGAGTATTTTTGACAAAGTCAAATATTTTTTCTCTTTTTTTAAAGAGAATCTACGAACAGTACTATGAATTTCAAACCTAACACTCATAAAATGAAGAATCTTGTAGATAAGGGACAAGAAAGAAAATAAACAAAAATTTTCTCAAATATCTCACACTTTTATTACTTTAGAAAAAGGATAATGGGATAGTATTGTACTTTAAATAATGTTTTGTAATATATCAAGGTTGACTATATATACAGTAGAGAAAACAGTGCAATCATATAAATGTTTTCCTATCAGAAAAATTCTGTTTGAGTCAGAGAATAAAAATATATTTGTTATTCTTTAAATCTGGTACAAAACAGTATTTTTAAAGGACTTCAATTAAAACACCATCTAAATTATGTAATTGTCTTTTATTCTATCAGCACAAATTTAATCTTATAGGAATTCTAATGTATGAATTTTGATGATTAAATTTTAAATTGTCTAAAACACTTATATTTGTAGTTCCCTGAGCACATATATTTTTGTACACTTAATGTGCACGTATTTTGGGGTAAATTATATTACAAAATGTTGATAAAATATAAATAAAAGCATAAAAGCAGATTGTGGTTTGGCTATTCCAAGGCTTTTCATTCTCTTTCTCCCTTTGACTTTATTATAAATATTGGATAAATAAAATGTCATTACCTTTTAGAAGGATGTTCTTCTGAGCCAGTTCTGACTAATAAGATCTGAAGTCTCTCAACTTCTAGGAGAGTTTATTTAAAGGGGAAACTTACTATAAGGGTTAATTCAGCACTGCAATAGTTACTGTGGCACCCTTTGTAATTATTTACATTAAGAAAAAAATACCAATAGGACTCTGTATGCTTTTCTGCTTGTTTTTCTGATAAATATATAGTTAATATATAAAGAAAAACCATCAACAACAGTAATATCATCAAAATATGTTTAAAATGGTCATAAAACGATATTTTATATAGTTTAGAATTTGAGAATGCTCATTAAGGATTTTAGAGAAGAGACATTTACCAAGAAAGGAAGAGTAATCTTATATAATGGGAAATATATTTAGAATAAACTCTCTTTGAAAATCAGAAGCAATTATCCAAATATAGTCATCCCTACATATATATCATCAGGGGTTTGGTTCCAATACCCCTTTCCCACATGGATACCAGAATTCACAAATGCTGAAGTCCTTATATAAAATAATAAAATATTTTATATAACCTATGTGCATCCTTCTGTATACTTTAAATCATCTATACATGAATACCCAATTCAATATAGTTGCTATATAAATTATTATTATACTATATTGTTTATGGAATAATAATAAGACAAAATCTATACATGTTCAGTATAGACACAACTCTTTTTCTGAAGTTTTTTGATGTGCAATTGGTTGAATCCACAGATACAGAACCAATGAGTGTGGAAGGTCAACTGTGTTATGCATTTATAACAAGTTCTGTTGGGATAAAATAGTATTAGACAAGTTAAATGGTCAAGATAGATTTTGTAAGTTTCAACTACTGCAATAGGTGAGGGGGAATGCCCTCAATTCCAGTGAAACAGAAGACAAGAGTGTCTATAAGTGCTGGAGTGCGCTAAGAAGGAAGTACTAGAGGCTAGAGGGCATCAGAGGTAAAGTTGGCCAATGTGGTTAGGATATCTGTGTTTCCTAGTTGGTTCTTATAGAAGTTAGGCCTCTGAACTCCGACAGACTGGTAAGTAGGTGTGCACTTCCTTGATGATTTTGTTTCAATAGAAGAACCTCCCAGGTCCTTGAAAAAAAATTATTGTGTTGTAAAGCTGTCACTAAATTGAGAGAATTTGTATATCTCAAAGAAACAAAGAAATAATTTATAATTGTTCAAAGAAGCAAAGAAAGAATTGAGTATTTCTAAATTTAATACTCTAAAGAGGAAAAAAGATGGTGAGGAGAGTAAAGTGAATAAAAACTTTTCTGAAATGTTGGCAAGGCCTAAAGCAAATCCAGAGAAATTCATGAGCTGGAGACAGCTGACAGTTTTATCACCCACTAATACAATCCAGAAGAAATGGGTAAGAGTTAAGAATACAGGTTATTCATTCAGTCATATCTAGTGCATGCTTCTCATCAGACATAACATGTACAGATTTCATCCATATCAGCAACTTATTGTTTTGAGCACGGCTTAGAGAATGAACTTGTATTTGTCAGAAAGCTGCGCATCTTCCTTCTCCCAATAATTGATAACTAAAATTCCATTTTCAAGTGTTTGTCTTACTGGGTGTGCTTACTACAAATTTCATACTATTAAGGAAAAATTGAATGCAGACCATATAAGTACTGTCACTAGAGAATAATGAATGTACAAATGTATTTAAGCTGGAGGGCAAGAGAAAGGCATAAAACACAAATAATCTTGATTGCACTGAAGTTAAACCTTTTGTGTCCCCCCTTGCATAATGTTTCACTCCTTCATGAAAAATCTTTGAAACAGGTCCATTCTGAATCATACTGCATTAGCCTGAATTTATCTGAACACGTGTCAGTCTCAGCAATTAGGTGTCTGGAACCAAAGTTAGACACACCTAGGCTTTCTAGATATTCTGTTATCTTGGTGTTACTTTGATCTTGAAGGTGATAAAAATTTATACTGAATTGATCTCAGAGTATGAATGCTTGTGGTTTTGGTAGTGTGGGTCATACCTCGTCTTGATTTGTCTGAAGTCAGAGAAGTAGTACATTTTTATCTTTTAACTTGCCGGGAATACACCGAACATATCCATGATGGAATATTCAGGATTCCTTTAATGTGCTAATAAAGTGTGAGGGTTAAGATCATGTATTCCTGAGTCAGACTTGTTGTATTTGAATTGCTGTCCATCCACTTCATAGCTAAATATCTTTGAAAAGATTACTTCTGTCTCTGCATCACTTTCCTCTTCATCATTTTATTTATTTATTTTTATTTGTTTATTTTTGGTGTGCTGGTGACTGAATCCAGGGGCATTCTACCTTCAAGCTATAGTGCCAGCCCTTTTAAATTTTTGTTTTTGAAATAGGGTCTTGCTAAGTTACTGAGAATCTCACTGCACTTCTAAGGCTGTCCTAGGACCTGAGATTCTCCTGTCTCAGTCTCCCAAGTGCTGGGATTACAGGTGTGTACCACAACTGGCTAGCTTCCTCTTTTTGAAATAAAAAAAAGACATGCTTTATCATGTTATTGTATAAAATGTGTCTGAGACATAAGAGGAACTATATGAATGTTTATTATTAATATTATTACTGTAAATTCAGTATACAAGTTTAGATGCAACAGCATTGGCACATTGCATACATCTGGAGAATTTGCTAGAAATTTTTCTCATAGAATAATTTTGGATGAACAGTAAATTGAAGTCAAAGTAGGAAAGTGCCCCATTCTTTGAAGGCCAAATGGTAACTCCTTTGTCCTAGTTTTGCTTCCTTTTAATATTTATCCATCATTATGCTGAGAATGTAGAGATGTAGCCTAGTGGGAGAACATATGCTTAGCATGCACATGGCCCTGGGTTCAATCCCTAGAAACACAAAGAAAACCAGAAAAATTTAAGTTTATATACCATTAAAATATTCAAAGGAAAGCCGGGCGGGGTGGCGCCGCCAGCCTCAGTTCTCTCGCTCTCTCCCTGTCTCTCGCTCTCTGTCCCTCCCTCCCTCTCTCTCTCTCTCTCTCTCTCTTTCCTTAGTGAGGCCCTCCGCAACTTCGTGAGACCCGGTTTCAAAATAAAGTATAAAAAATAGGTCCAGGGGCGTAGCGCGGAGGTAGAATGCCCCTGCGTTCAATCCCCGGTACCGCAAAAAAAAAATATATTCAAAGGATAATCATACTCCAAAATGCTATAGATATTATAAATTAGGTATAATATTGAAAGATAGAGAATATTGCATTTCCTTCTATGCTTAGTTACTAGAATATAACTTAAAATATATTGATTTGTCACTGGTAATGTGATCTCACTATTAACCATTGTGTTTTTTACATGCTAAATGCAAACTTGTAGATATTAAAGGCTGTATATAAAAAGGCACAACAAAGGTTGTTTCTTTTTTTATCGTGAGTATTTTAGTTTTTCTTGATGAAAAGAGGTATTTTTTTTTTTTTGCGGTACCAGGGATTGAACCCAGGGGTGTTCTACCTCTGTGCCCCCCCGTCCTATTTTTTATACTTTATATTGAAACCGGGTCTCACAAAGTTGTGGAGGGCCCCACTAAGTAGAGAGAGAGAGAGAGAGAGAAATAGGGAGAGAGAGAGAGAGCTGAGGCTGGCCGCGAACCCGGATCCTCCGGTCTTCGCCTCCCAAAGTACTGGGATTACAAACGTGCGCCACCACGCCCAGCTAAAAGAGGTATATTTTTTAATCTTTTAAATTTATCTTCTTGCTTTAAAAAGACATACCTTAGCTGGGAGTGGCAGCACACACCTGTAATCCCTGTACTTGGGAGGTGGGAGCAGGAGGATCTCAAATTCCAGGACAGCTTCAGAAACTTAGAGAGACCCTCATCAACTTACTGAGATCCTTTTTCAAAATAAAAATGGCTGGGCTGTAGCTCAGAATGTCCCTGGGTCAGTCTCCAGTTTACATTCACAAATAATAATAATAATAATAATAATAATCTCTCCCTGTCTCTCTCTCTCTCTACTTAGTGAGGCCCTCCGCAACTTCGTGAGACCTGGTTTCAAGATAAAGTACAGAAAAATAGGGCGGGAGCCGGGCGTGGTGGCGCATGCTTGTAATCCCAGTACTTTGAGAGGCAGAGACCGGAGGATCCGGGTTCGTGGCCAAGCATGCGCGCGATCGATCTATCTCTCCTCTCTTCTCTCTCTCTCCTCTCTCCTCTCTCTCTCTCTCTCTCTCTCTCTCTCTCTCTCTCTACCTAGTAAGGCCCTCCGCAACTTCGTGAGACCCGGTTTCAAAAATAAAGCATAAAAAAAAAATAGGGCTGGGGGTGTAGCGCGGAGGTAGAACGCCCCTGCGTCCAATCCCCGGTACCGCAAAAAAAAAAAAAAAATAGGGCCGGGGTGTAGCATGGAGGTAGAACGCCCCTGGGTTCAATCCCTGGTACCGCAAAATAATAATAATAATAATAATAATAATAATAATAATAACAACAACAACAATAATAATAATTAAGGCGTACCTTGAATTCTTGCAAAAATTTTTACTGCCTTCAAACTCATAGTTATATTTTCTTTGTCTTTTCTAATATTTGGTACACTTTTTAAAACATTTTCAAGTTTTAGTTTTAAAGGCCCTGAAATGATCAGTTAACTGAGTCAAGAAAAAGGATAATAAAACAGGAGCTTACTTTCATTGGTCAGTGTGTAAACAAAGTGGCTTCTAACATATACAAAACCTATAACCAAAGTCCACCTTTATCTTGACACCTGTCATCCTATTTATAAATATTCTGACGACTTAACTTTTTAGTATTCCACAATTCATCCTCTAACCTTTCTCTAACATGTCGCCAAAATAGATGAATCCTATACGGGAATGTGATGATGAAGTCAACCAACCTCCCCCTTCTAAGGCACAGGCCTTAAAGCAGAAAGAAAAACAAGCAACAATAACAACGAAAAAGGCTTGTCCTCAGAGTGGACAAGGAGAACAATGTGCTCAAAGAAGAACAATGCTCTCTTCAGGGATAAAAAGAAGAAAATAATGTAGGGTAAAAAGTAGGTGATCTGATAAAGAAATCTCAGTTCCTAGAGAAAAGCGCATCCTGAAAGCAGGAAGGATTGAGAAACAGATTCTGATTAGAGTCTGTACAGAGAAGGAAAACAATATGTGACCCCCAAATGCACAGTGAACATAAACTGACTGGCTTGGGCTCCTGACAGTGACTCAGGCCAATGATGTTAGGACTTTCGAAAACAGCACAGATAGTAAACATGGCAACCATTTTTCATCTCTGGGATGTTGGGGTCACCACTGAGAGATGGACCTGACTCCTCTGGGCATTCACAAACTGCATACAATGGCATTATTTTTGCCCTAAATGGAAATGTTGTGCCTTGAACAGTGTTTAACATATAATTTGCTTAAAAAGTATGTCAGATGAAAACATCCAGGAAATGTTTTCATATAAGAACACAGATAACAATAGTATCAACATAAGCAACAACAACAACAACAAAAATTCAATGCTGGCCTTTAAACAACAGTTGGTTTTCAATTTCACACTTGTGGCTTCCAGGCCTCCTGATCTGCTGTGTGTGACCATTTCCACCTGCAGCATTTCACTGTCTGAAAATGAGCAAAAGAAATTAGATTGTTTCCACATCTTTTATTATGAAATTTTTACAATTTCAGTAACTCTCTCCTGTCATTCATATGTAAATTATTTTCTTTGGTTTGATATATATTATGGTTAGGTAATAAAGTGGGGGAAAGCCACAGAATTGGCATCTTTCCCAATCTTCAGTGTGCTGGCTTGCATTCCTCAATCTATCATGCTGCCATACACCACCAGCAGCAATTACCTTTATACTAGCAAACCCCACTGTTAGTCTGGCATAGAGATCCCCACCCACAGTGCTTCTAATTATTGATGCATTTTTCCTTTTTCAAAATCTCAGACAGTTTTCTTTATGTGCAATCATCTGGTTTACCACCTGTGGCTATACTTTCAACTAGTACAAATATGGACAGTAGCAACTCTCCCTCCCTGCTTCATCTGAGCTTCTGAGTATCACACATTTTTAATACCATCTCTACAATGTTTAAGTTGTGTTTCCTAACTGTCTCAATGAATTATGTGTGTGGTTGTGATTTCTAAGGCTGTGAAGCTGTTGCTTGATTAGTGATGATATATCAGCTTTACAGTTTACACTGATGATATTAATTTATTTATATTAATTTGATGATTGTGTTGACTTTAAACCTGTTAGCACCTGCCTCTCATATCATGAAAGATAAATGGAGAATATTGACCTTGTTTGTTTTTATTGTAGATTTGTTTGAAATGAATAGTTGTAAATGATATATTTCACAAAGGAATTGCTTTGTCCTTTGTAATTCTTATTTTGAGTAATTTGGTTTACATATAATTTTATGTAATGATCAAGGAAGAAGAAAATAATTTGATCAGAATAAATAAGAAGTATGAAACTACATTCTTCTTTTTTTGGTACTTTTACAACTTTATACAACTCTTACCTCTGCTTCCTTTTCTCCTAGTTCCAAATTTGGACTCTCTTTTAAAATATTTCTTTCTGGAATCTTTTAAATGATGTTTTAAGAAAATAGTTGATTGCAAAAGTATATAACTAAATACTACTTTTATTTACACTCAAAAAGTGCTTTTTATGTTTAATTTAATTTACCCATTTTTCTCCTTTAAGTAGCTAGTGATCATGAAGCTTTGATCTAGAATATATAAAGAACTAAAAAATCTTAACATTAAAAAAATAGTAAAAAATGGCCATTTAAACTGAATAGGCAGTTCTCTAAAGAAGAAATGCAATTGGAAAATAATTATATGAAAAAAATGTTCAGCATCATTACCAATCAGTGAAATTCCAATCACTACATTGAGATTCCATGTAACTCCTGTTAGAATAACAATCATCAAGAATACAGACTGTAATAAATGGTGGTGAGGATGTGGAAAAATATGAACTCTTACACTCTGTTGGTGAGATTTTAAATGATTGTAACCACTATGAAGATTAGTATATAGGTTCCTCAAAAGACTGTGAATAAAATAACCAGATGACTTGGCTATAACACTCGTTGGTATCTTTCCAAAAGAATTAAGGTTAGAACACTGTACAGATACATGCATAACAATGATTATCATAGCACAACTTACAACAGTCAAGTTATGAAGCCAAACCAGGTATCCATCAACAAATAAATTGATATAGAAAATGTTATATGTACGTACAATGGAATTCTATTCAGCCATAAAGAATAAAATTGTGTCATTTTTAGAAAAATGGATGGAACTAGAAAACATTAAGCTCGGTGAGGCCAAACAGTCTCAGAAAGTCCAGGGTCATATATTTTCTCTCATATGTGAAAGCTAGAGAAAGACTAGGAAAGATAAGGGACTTTGGATAAGTGTGAAAAAAGACCAGTAGAACACTGGAAGGGCATTGAGGAACAGAGATGGAAGAGGAAAAAGGAGGACTGAAAAAGAAAACAGTTTTAATATGCTTTGGCAAATATAAAGGTATTATTACTAATTTTGCTATCATGTATGGAGTGGTTGGAAGGGGTAGTAGAGTGAGATATGGAGACACATACATGCACACACCAAGAGCTTTGTGCATGTATGTTTGTATCACATTGAACTTCAGTATTATGTATAATTTCAATGCACTAATAAAAGTATAATATATATTAAAACAGTATTTAAAACTTTAAAAAGCTATAATTCACTCCCTTTTGCCATATTCTTTATTTAGCATGAGCCTATACTGTGCGGTCAAATTGTCTAGGTAACATTCAAGTATCAGTATTTACTAGCTATGTGACTTTGACTAATGTATTTGAACCTAATCTACTTTACTTTCATCCTCTGTTTAATATAGATAAAAATAGGAGCCACCACATAATGGGAACAACATCAAAATTTATAGATATAGAGATGAGCTCTTTTAAAATGATTCTGATGCATAGCATTAACATGAATAATCTGCCAAAATTTACTTTACTCAATATTTATTTGTATAAGAGAGAGACAGAGACAGAGGCATGCAAAGAAAGAGAGAAGAGAGACAGAGAAAGAAAGAGATGGTATTTGTCATATTGTCTGTCATTTCAATTAAAAGGAAGTACAGTTTGAGTTTTCAGTTTTTATAATGAGCACATAAATTTTCCTTGGAAAGTGACTATAAATGAAACTGTAGAAATATTGACATAAGTATATTAGTGTCAAGCCACAAATTTTCTTTTAAAAGTAAAATGTGATTTTAAATATTCATTTTAGTAATATATTCAGATCAAAGTACACTAAAATATAATACTAAAATATTTTTGTGACAAAAATATAAAAGATCAATTTTATAAGATCAGTTACATATGCATTTGTGTCTTTCAGCAATACAAGGAACTGGGAATGATTGGTAGGTAGCATTTTGTTCCCTTCTAATTCCCTGTGCTTTTGGTCACTCATTCTCTAGTTATGTATGATCTGAGACTAAATACTCTAAGGCTTAGACGAATGCTTCAGTTTCTATTCCAGATAATGACCCTCAAGGGAAGTTTCAGGGACAACCTGTATGAAAAACCTATTAATACTAACTTAAAATAAACTTCAGTATCTAGTTCAGATGTACGGAATCAGAATTTCTGTGTAAGATTCCCAGAAATAAGCATCTTTATGAAGCATCCCAATGTTTCTTAAACAGAGTCAATTTTGAGAACCACTGTTCTAGCATTAAAATATTTATAATGAGAAACTGTGAAACACACAAGTCCAATGTTTTAGGATTTTGTCTCAACACCCTTGTTATTTACTCCACCCTGATATCTTTTGATTAATTCTTATTTGACAAGTAAAAATCATGTATATATTTATGATATACCATATATTCTGATATATATGTTTATAGTGAAATGGCTCATGCATGCTATTTAACATATGCATTGTCAAACATACTTATTTTTTGTGTGGTGAAAATATTTTAAAATCTACTTTTTAGACAATTTTCAAGTATGTAATATGTTGCTATTAACTATAGTCAGGAAGATGTTGGACAGAGAATACAAAATTTCAGTGAGCCTAGAGGAATAATCCCAAACTAATCTTGCAATCCATTTCCAATATGTGCTCCTTAACTTTGAGTCTCAAGCCTAGTTTCCAAATCATATCCCAGGTCTAGTAAGCAGATTTTTTTTGTTGTTGTTGTTGTAAGACTTAAGGTATGAATTTGACTCTAAAGTATGCTATTTAAATTTTACCTAAAGAGTAAAAACAGCTTACTCTTTCAGTCTTGATAACTAGCAAGATTGTTTTACACTCTTTATAGGAGTCTTATCTAATACTATTTGGGTACTATGCAAAGATTTTCTATCACTCACTATATTCCTTTGTTAGGACATATAAAGAACTAATTTTATTTGCTCTTTTTCAATTTCTAAATCAAATTATGTTTCAAACAACCTTCAATTTATCATTATGTTCTTTAATATAATCTACTTGGTGACTACTGTACTTGATTCACAGCATTAACATTTGTTTGTCCTTCTCGGGCAGTCGTTAGTCTCCCCAAGCTGACCCACTCCACAGTACCACGGGTTTATGATACTTTACACACATATATTTAATTTTTAAATCAAAGATTATTTTCAATGTGTGTGTGTGTGTGTGTGTGTGTGTGTGTGTGTGTGTGTGTGTTACTGGGGATTGAACCCAGTATCATTTTACCTCTGAGCTACACCCCCCACCACTATTTCATTTTTTATTTTGACACAGGGTCTCACTAAGTTGCTGAGAGCCTAAGTTTTTAAGGCCAATTAATAGTAGTCTTATATTTCCAATTTCAAAATGAAATCTTGTTTCAGAAGTAATGATATAAAACATAAGCAACTTCTACAAGAACTGTTTTTATCTAAACATTAATCTCCTTTGGATCTGAATTTTAATCTCCCTTGTCAGGGAATGGAATAAAAAATCAGCGCATTTTGTAATATTTAGCCTGTTATCTATAAAAATGGGCTACTATTATGAAAATATTTAATACAATTCAAACTATTACATTAGTAAAAACTTATCACATATTAGTATCATATAGAATTTTTTTCTTGGCAAGTGAATTAGAACAGCTAAATCAATACCTTTGTCCCATACTCAATATTCTCAGTGTCTTTTCCTGTGCACATACACATGCCTAGGCTCCACATCATTCACATTCACATTATGTGCAATTTGTCACACTCAGAGTTGCCCTGATATTTATTAACAAGGAATAATTTCAATCTCTAGCCATTAATTGTAATTATTTTGCTTTCTCTCTCTCTCAGACTATTTGACTAAATTAAAATTTAGTAAAACAAGAATGAGCTCATTACTAGTGAAAATACAGTGTTCAAGAAAATTTTAACTCACATGTATAAGCAAAATAAAAATTATGATATTAAATATTAGTTATTTAAGGTTTTCTTAATTTCCAGACACAGTGGGTTTTATGTTATCTCAAGTAGTTCTTATAGCAAACTCATAAGATGGCTATCTTATGCTGTATACAAAAAAACCCCAAAATCTATAATGCTTAATTACATTGTCCCAAAATGGCATTATAAATTAACATTCAATTTTCTATCATTTCATGATCTCTGCATTTTTTACTCTCCTGTGCTTTATTAGTGTTAAAATCTAAGGAGTTGTTCATGGGAGCATTACAACCTAATGAAAAAAATTATAAATTGTACCAAGGGACTGGTTCTCTATGAAGACACATTTATAAATCTATTCTTATAACAATCCTAACCATCATTGGAGGATACTTAATTTGTAAAATGCTTCTTCCTGTTCTTTGCTTTTGGAATTATCCTTTGGGCAATAAATTAAAAAATATATACAAGTTACAAAATAAAATGTCCTAGTAACATTTTATTTTTATTCATCATAGTTTATTTTATCTAAAAATCATTATTTGAAATTTTAATCAGATTCAGGTCTGACAGCCTCTGAGCAACAACTACTTGCTCTATTGATTACAGGAAAAGCCTTTACAATAAAAGCCATCTCATAAAGGAATGGTAGGATTCCTACATTGCAGATAATCTTTTAGAAAAAAGAAAAATGAAAAAGATTAAGTGGAATCACTTTCCTAAAGAAAATGGATTACACATAGGCTGTGGGAACATAGAAAGTGACCAGACTTTAAACTGGGAATAAGAATTAAAGAATGAAATTACAAAAGTTAGTTTTATGGACTTCCTATGGTTATATTATTTCAAATCGTGTGAGATATAATTTATATACGGTACAATTGTTACTTTTAAAATGGTTGGTTTCAGGAGTACTGTCAAATGCAAGCTATCAGGTACTCCCAATACAATTGTGGTCTAAAACATTTTATCATCTCCAAAGAGCTTTGTGTCTATTTTTAGTCAATATCAATCTTCACTCCATCCTCTGGCAACCACTGATTTTGATAGTTAAAGCATATAGAATGTATTCTCTGAAGAAACTCCTTTTATATTCATCACAACAACCTCAATATCTCTCTTGATCATTTACTTTAGAAGAAAGGAAAAAACTTCCAGATACCACAGTGGATAGCAATTCTGATGCTTTGGTCCCACTATAAGTACACATGACAAAAAGAAAGAATTATTTATAAATTTCAAAATAACTTAGCAATTTTCTATATTCATTAAATACTATGAAATGGAAGCAAAATTCAAAGTAACATTTTTTAATCTTCATGTACACAAGTCCCTCTAATTTTAACAATTGCACATTTTAAAGATAAATCATCTTGGGATAATATATAATCTTTTAAATTTGTGGCCAGTATTTCAGAAAATATTTTAAGCATTGATATGTACAGTGCATTATAAAGATAAAATAATTTGCCCTAATGAAGCCAACATTATTTTTGTCTTAATTGTGGGGTTGGTGTAAAAAGCATTCAAGTCATTCATCAGAATGACTTGAATTAAAAATCTGCTGTGTTATAATTGTAAGATACTGTGAGATCATTTGTCCTTTAAAGGTCACTTAATCTTTTCAACTTTTATAATAGATCTATAGACACTTCAAATGGTTATTGCAAACAATAGAGACATAGTATAAGAAGTTATTTGCATTACATGGAGAATGTAATGTGTGTTTAATAAGAGGGTAATCAAAGTAGAATTTATTTTAATACTTTTATTGCTGCATAGCAGTCTCAAATCATAATGTAGTTCATAGTAACAGTGAAATATATGCACACAGCACTTATAAGTTTTCCCCAGCTCCCTCCCTACCCACCACCTTCACTATACAAGATATTGAAATTGGCCTTGGTATTCTCATATATATTCATAAGGTCCCTGTAAGTGTTTCTTCATTAATTCTCCTTCTTTCCCCTCTCCCCACCACCACCTTCCTCACTCCACTGGAGTTGCTCTTCCATTATCTAAAGTCCCTCTTTGTACCAAATTACTCCACAGCTTCAGCATATGAGAGAAAACATATAACCCTTCACTTTCTGTGACTGGTTATTCTCACTTAACATAATGTTCTCCAGGTCCATCCATTTTTCTGAAAATGACATAATTTTGTTCTTTATTGTTGAGTAGACTTCCACTGTGTATATATCTCATAATTTTTGTAATCCATTCATCTGTTGATGGTCACCTGGGTTGGTTCCATAATTTGGCTATTATGAATTGTGCTGCTATAAATATGAATAGTCACACATTACTATAATATTCTGTTTTCAGATACCCAAGAGTGGTATAGTAGGATCATATGGTGGATCCATTTCCAGTTTTCTGTGGAATCTCTACACTGATCTCTATAGCAGCTGCACTAGTTTGCAATTCCACCCACAATATAGAAGAGGAAACCATCAAGAGTTTAGAGAGAGCCTACAGAATGGGAAAAGATCTTTGCCAGCTATTCCTCTGATAAAGAACTAATATCTAGAATATAAAAATTACTTAAAAGTTTACCACTAAAAATACTAATAACACAATCAAGAAATGGGAAATTGAACTAAATAGACACTTCACAAAAGAAGAAATACAAATGGCCAGTAAGTACATAAAAATTGTTCAACATCATTAGCAATCAAGGATATGCAACTCTGAACTTCACTGAGATTCCATCTAATCCCAGTTAGAATGACAATCATCAGGAAGTCAAACAACAATATACACTGGTAAGGATGTGGGGAAATAGTAACTCTTCTACAAAATAGACTTTAAATCAAGAAGAGTAAAAAGAAATATGAAAGGTAATTTTATAATGATAAAGGAGTTAATTTAGTAAAAGAAAATGACAATTATAAACACATCCAAAATTTGAACAGCCAAATTTTGAACATCAAGTATTACAAAACACAAAGGAGGAAATAGACTTAAGTAGTAGTACATGACATTAACACTCCACTTTCAGCAATGTACAGATCACCCAGACACAAAAACAACAAAGAAACCAGAGTTAAATTGCACCATATATTACATGCACCTAACAAACATGTACAAAAAATATCATTCAAAAGCTATAGAATACACATCCTCCTCATCAGAACATAAGACATTCTCCAGGACAGATCACATGACAGGTTTCAAAACAAGTCTCAATAAATTGTGAGCAATTATATCAAGTTTTTTTTTCTGATCACAGTACAATAAATCCATAACTTAATAACAAAAAACAACAGCAAAATATAGAAAGTATGCACATAATGGAAATTAAACAACTTACTCTTTAAAAATCAATGGATTGAGGAAAAATCAACAAGAAATAAAAAAGATTCCTAGAAACAAAGAAAATGAAAACATAATATACTGAAATCTATGGGATATAGCAAAATCAATACTAAAGGATATTTATAGCAAGCAACACCACATTAAAAAGGTAAAAAGGTTTTAAATAAATAACCTTTTGATTGCATCTCAACAATCTAGAAAAACAAGAATAAAAGAAACCCAAAAATAATAGAAAACAAGAAATAATAAAGATCAGAGCAAGCTGGGAGTGGTGGTGCACACTTGTAATCCTAGCATTTGGGAGGCTGAGAATGGAGGACCACAGGTTCATGGCCAGCCTCAGCAACTTAGCGAGGCCCTCTGCAACTTAATGAGACCTTGTTCAAAATAAAGGTAAGGGTGTAACTCAGAGGTAGAATGCCCCTAGGTTCAAGTCCCAGTACCACAAAAAGAAAAAAGAAAAAAGAAAGAAAGAAAGAAAAGAAAGAAGAAAGAAAGACAGAAAGAAAGAAAGAAAGAAAGGAAGGAAGGAAGGAAGGAAGGAAGGAAAGGAAGGAGAGAAGAAAGGAAGGAAGAAAGATGCTTTAAGCCAGGCATGGTAGAACACACCTATAATCCCAGTATTTGGTAGGCTGAAACAGGGTTGTAGGTTCATGACCAGCCTTAGCAATTTAGTGAGGTTCTTAGCAACATAGTGAGACCCTGTTTCCAAACAAAAAATAAAATGTCTGGGGGTATAGTTTGGAGGTAGAAGGCCCCTGAGTTCAATCCCCAGAACCACACAAACACACACACACACACACACACACACACACACACACACACACAGATACACACACTAAATAAATAAATAAATAAATGAATAAATAAATAAATAAAATAGATTAGAGCAGAAATAAATGAAATAGAGACTAAAAGTAATACAAAAATCAATGAAGTGAAGAGATGATTATTTAAAAAGATAAACAAAATTGATGAATATTTAGCTAGAATAACTGAGAAAGAGACAGAAAAGTTTCAAATAAATAAAATCAGAAATGAAAATGGGAACATTATAAATGATGGCACAGGAATACAAAGTACCATTGGAGAATTTTTTTTTTTTTGCGGTACCAGGGATTGAACGCAGGGGCATTCTACCTCCGCGCTACGCCCCCGGCCCTATTTTTTTATACTTTATTTTGAAACCGGGTCTCACGAAGTTGCAGAGGGCCTCACTAAGGAGAGAGAGAGAGAGAGAGAGAGAGAGAGAGAGAGAGCTGAGGCTGGCCACGAACCCGGATCCTCCGGTCTCCGCCTCCCAAAGTACTGGGATTACAAGTGTGCGCCACCACGCCCGGCTGGAAATTATTATGAACAATCATAAGCCATCGATATTGATTACCTAGAAAAATTAGAAAAAAATACCTAGACACATACATCTAATGAAGATTGAATAATGAATAAATGGAAAATCTAAAGAGACGATTATAGAGTAACAAGATTGTTTCAATAATAGAAATTCTCCCATTAAAGAAAATCTGTAGGGCAGATGGCTTCACTTCTGAGTTCTACTAAACACTAAAGAAGAAATAATAACAATTCTCATTAAATTATTCTAGAATGTTGAAAAGAAGAGAATTCTTCCAAACTCATCTCCAAGGCCAGTTATCTTCATACCAAAATAAGACTGGATACCACAAAAAAGAAAGCCACAGGTCAACTTCCTTGATGGACATAAATAAAAAAATTGTCAAGACAATCCAAAATAAACCCAATAGTACATTAAAAATATTTTTCACTATAATGAAGTGAGATTAGTCACAGAAACCCCCAAAGATTCCACAAAAATCTATTTGAACTAAAAATTTAGCAAAGTTGCAGGATACAAAATTAGCATAAATAAACTAGTTGCAACCATGTATACCAAAAGCAAATTATCTGAAATGGAAAGCAAGAAAGCAATAATTAAAACAATAACATAATGAACCGAAAAGGAAAGAAGTAAACTACGAAAAATGCTTAAAAATAAATTTGATCAAAGAGGTGAAAGATCTTACACAGAAAACAATATAAAGGAAAAAAACTGATAAATTGAATAGAACACAAAAACTGAAAAGACACTCCACGTTTATGGATTAGAAGAATCAATATTGTTAAAAGGTCTATGCTATCCAAAGTAAAATACAGATGCAATGCAATAACTTCCAAAAAACTAATCATTGCAAAGGAAACAGTCACCAGAGTGAAGAGATAAACTACAGAATAGGAGAAAAACACTTGCAGAACTGTACATTGGGCAAAGGGTTAATATACAGAATACATAAGAAACCAAAAGTTTCATAGAAAAAAAATCTGAAAGCAACACTTTTAAAATTTAATTAATTAAAATTTAATTTAATTAAAAATTTAATTAAAAAATTAATTTAAAATTTAATTAAAAATGGACAATAAAACTAAATACGTGTTTCCCAAAGGAGGACTTACAAGGCAAACACATGAAAAATGCTAAACACTGCTAATCTGCATGGAAATGCAAATGAAAGCCACAATGAAATATCACTTCACTCCAGGAAGAACAGGTACTATTAAAAAGAGAAAAGATAAAAAGTGCTGGTGAGGATGTGGGTAAAAGGAATCTCTTGTACACTGTTGGTGGGAATGTATAGTCATTATGAAAACCAATATGGCGATTCATCAAAATATTAGTAACACTACCATGTCATCCAGCAATCTCACTACTGGGAATCTATCCAAATAGAATGAAGCCAGTATGTCAAAGAGATATCTGCACTGCCATGTTCACTGAAACACTATTTACAGTAGCCGAGAAATGGAAGCAGCGTAACTGTCCATTAATAAATCAATGGATAAAGAAAATGTATATGAATGTAATAGAATACTATTCTGCCACAAAAAGAATGAAATCCTACTATTTACAACTACTACATGAATGGAGCTGGAGATCCTTATGTCAAGTGAAATAATACATGCACAGAAAGACCATTTTGTCAAGATCTTATTCATATGCAGAATCTAAAAGGTTAATCTCATAGAAGATAAGAATAGAATGGTGATTGCCAGAAGCTGATGAAACTATAATTGGAGGAAGGTATTGTGAGAGGTGGATCAATGGGTACTAAGTTACAGTCGAAAGGGGTAACAGGTTCTGGTGTTTTTGCATAGTATGATGAATAGATAATGAAAATGCACTGTAACTATTTTAAAAGCTTGAACAAATATTTTGAATGTTTTTACCATGAAGAAACTATAAATATTTGAAATAAAATAAACATTGTAGAAACATACAAGTATGCATCATAGTACACAAGAGCTAAGCTATAATAAAATAATTTTACCACTTATTTTAAACAGATTATATAATTTAAAACAGTGAAATACTAAATAAATTACTCAAATTTACAATTTATAGAAAATGAAAGATTCAAATATAAATCATTTTTAAAAGATTAAGTAGGAAATCAAGATTAGAATTTAGAACTGCCTCAAACTTTCTTGGTCAGACATAACTTTGGGTCTCAAAGTTTACAGGCCATCTCTATCTACATTTTTATTTAAATCTGAAGCAGTAAAAAATATATCCTCCATGCTTTTTATGGAGTTTGGGGTGAAAAATAGTTCTCATATTAGAATACTGAATGAGGATACAAAATTTCACACTTTTTGTTGATGAAAATGGATTTATCTGTGGTAAAAATTGTCATCTACATAAATTTATGAGTTTTATTTTATCTACACCTATATACATATAATGTACAGCTAACAATAATAATTTAATTCATTAGTTTAAATAAATTATATAATTGATAAAGATTTTATCTATACTATTTGTATTTTGATAACCTGTAAATTCTAGAAGCACCATAATGCTCATAAAACCTCACTTTTTACATTGAATAGAAGATAAGTAAATATCTGTTGAATAAATATAGTCTAAAAGTTAATTTATATGTATCAGTAAAATTAAATGATAGATGAATGTTAGTTGAATGTTACAAATTCTTCATTCATTTCAAAAAATTTAAAAATGTGATCACTTAGAATTATGTATAGTATCTTTTCCTAATTCTCTTCTACAAACTAAATAAGAAAAATTTATGTAATTATGTTAGGAAAATAATTTAAGAGGATTAGGAGGGTAGATAAAATTAAATATATTCTGAAATACTGTCTCTGAAATAAACTAGTTGCTTCTGTGTGTCAAATATTATAAATGAAAGCTATTAATAGGGCTAAAGTCCTTACTTTCATTTATTTTTAATGAATGCAACTGTGTATATGCAGAACCTTCCAGTGACTTCTTAGCACACTCGGGAAAACATGTCAAACATTTCACTATGATTACTGAGGTTGTAAAATAAATTTTACTACCACTCATGCTTCCTGCCAACAGGCTCCCTACTTCCATTATATTACTCTGTGTAAATGCAAATCATTGTTTCTATGCCAGAGATTTACAAAATGAATTGTCTTAAGATCTTTGAATTTTTGTTCCACAAGTCTTGAATTTTCTTTTGAATGGACCTTGTTTCTTTTTATCATTCGTGACTCTTTTTATATGACAACACACTTCTTGGAGGTTTTCTTGATACACTTTAGGCAAAATTGGAACTTTTCTCTCAAATTTGTCTATATATGTCATATGAACATTAGAAAAAAAAACACATTAGTATCCAGACATCATAGCACTTACCTATAATTCCAGTACTTGGGATGCTGAGACAGGTGGATCACAGGTTCAAAGTCAGCATGCAGTAAATTAGTGAGAACTTAATTCAAAATGAAAGATAAAAGGTCTCAGAGTTAGAACATCCCTGGGTGCTATCACCAGTTCCACAAAAATAAATGAATGAACGAATAAATAAATGAGCATTAGCGCTCACAAATATATATTTGTTTCTCTATGTGTTTAATATTATTTTACCCCTTATAATGTAATCATCATGTGGTAAGAAAATCTGATGTCTCAGAGCATTCACATCAGTATTTAAAAATTTGCATACTAGATGGAAAAAATTACATATAAAATTGAATAATGGAATATTTTCATATCATTGAACTCTATAATTAGAATACATTTGTTTCTTTACTCTTATTATGTAAATAGCATATTACTCAAATAATACTTAGATTCTAAGAAGAAAAATACCAATTATGCATAAGCATATATATACATAAATATATTTATGCATTTATTTTAATAATAAATTGGCAAGTGATAAAAGTTTATTAAGTATGTGGATATGTTTACATTTTAATAATAAAACTTGACAAATGAAACTATTTTAATATCTGTACATCTGATGACTTTTTAAAACTTATGTACTTATCATTTTATTTATTATAAGCCGGACGTGGTGGTGCACGCTTGTAATCCCAGTACTTGGGAGGCTAAGCCCCGAGGATCAGGGTTTGCAGCCAGCCTCAGCTACTTAGTGAGGCCTCCGCAACTTCGGGAGACCCAGTTTCAAAATAAAGTATAAAAAATAGGGCCGGGGATGTAGCTAGGAGGTAGAAATCCCCTGGGTTGAATCCCCGGTACCGCAAAAAAAAAATCCATTTTATTATAATTTATAATAAGATAATTTGAGTCACAAAAACACACTGATAATTGTGCATAACAAGTATAAAGCCCTTTGAACTTGAAAGAAAAAGAATAGGTAAAATCTAATAAGAAGATATGTTTTAGTCTCTGAATATTTATTTCTGGAGGGAAAATGCATCAGTTATGACATGCAAAACATGAAGTAAAATATTATCATTCATAATATAAATATTTCATGAGAATTTATTCACTTTCAACTTTGCAATAGCTCTATGTATTAGTTTCCTAGGACTGCCGTAACAAATATAACAGACTGGGTGACCTGAACAACAGAAAAAGATCACGGTGGTAGAAGAAGTGATTTTATTCTAAGGCCACTTCTCATGACTTGATTATGCCCTACTTCTAGCTACACCTCAAAAATAAATCTCCTCTGTGTATGCAATCCCAGGTGTTCTATGTCCAAACACCCTCATTATAATGATTCCATGTAGGATATTTGCCCACACTAATGATCTCTTTTTATTTTTTTAATTTCCTTTAATATACTTTTATTGGTGCATTATAATTGTACATTATAATGAGGTTTGAAGTGATACAAACATACATGCATACAGCACTTGGTGTGTTTTCCTTCAGTCTCACCCCTCTGCCACCCCCATCCGTGTGTTATAGTGAAATTGGTAGTGAAACCTTGATATATGGCCATAGCATTATTAGAAATGTTACCTTCTTCAAGCTTCCTTTTTTCCCTCCTCATCTTCCTCCTCAACCCCCTTTTACTCTTCTACTCGTCTGTCTCTTCATTTATCTGAAGTCCCCTTTGTTTCCTATTTTCTCTCTAATTTCCACATATGAGAGAAAACATATGATCCTTGACTTTCTGAGACTGGCTGATCTTATTTAGTATGATATTTTCTAGTTCTATCCATTTCCCTTCAAGTAAAATCATTTTGTGTTTTATGGCTGAATAGAATTAAACTGTGTGTGCATACCACATTTTCTTTATACATTTATCTGCTGATGGACACCTATTTTAGTTTCATATTTTGGCTTTTATTAATTGTACTGCTATAAACACAGATATGCATGTATCATTATTGTATTCTGACTTTAACTCTTTTGGAAAGATACAAACCAAGATGTGGTATAGCTGGGTCATATGTGATTTCATTTCTAGGCTTTTGAGGAACCTCCATACTGATCTCCACAGTGGTTGTACTAATTTATACTTCCACCAACAGTGTATAATAGTTCTTATTTCACCACATCCTTACCAGCATTTATTGACTGTAGATTGAGTGGTATAAAAAGATAAATGACTTTGTAAGTCACATCTGGCAGAGGGGTTCAGGAAATTTTTATAAAAGAGTCCTAATAGTTATAAGCATATGTTTGCATGAAAATTTTTTATATACGCTTATTGGTGCATTGCAGTCTCCCATCATAATGTAGTTCAGAATGATAGGGACATACACACACACAGCACTTGGTGGGCTTCCCCCAGCTCCCTCCCCACTCCATACCCTTTCTCATACATGATATTGAAATTGGCATTGATAATTTTACATAGATACATAACATCAATGGAAGTGTTTCCTTTTCTGTCTGTAATCTTTGTGATTTAAGTTGGGTAGATAAACCATAAAAAAGACTTAAATATTCTCCATGTTATCATGTCTCGTATAACTATCAGTATCATTATGAAGGCACTTATTTTAATGCCTAAACTTTGAATACAAAATATTGAAGCCATGTATACTCATAGATTTTCTGTATTCTAAAATTGAAAAATAGCCCAAACTTATTATTTTGTTTCCCAATTCCATACAACACACAGGCATGCTTTTTGTATGTCTATATCTCATTTGATAATTGGGAATGACATTATTCCTAAGAATTGTTTTTAGCCCCCTATATATTAAAAATAGAGGTAGAAAACTGAAGTTCTCAAAGCTATGAATTACTGCTCAAATTATACTATTATCGGTTTGGTCAAATTTCACTTGTCTGGATAGATTGTATATAGTACATAGCAGAAATATACAAATGGTCTTCTAGATTATTAAGTAATTGAATTAAAATATTGCCAATATATGTTATTTTCCTTATATGCTGTTGTGGTCAGATACGGAGTAACCCCTGAAGAGCTCAAGGTTGATATAGTTAAGCGATGATTGTTGTAATTTCATGAGTAGAAATTGGTGATAATCTAGGCTGGTGGGGTGTGTCTAGAAAAGTTGGCTCCTTAGGGGTTTGGTCTTGGCCATAGGGTTAGTGCTTGTATCTTGTAATCCCCTTGCTCACTTCCTTTCTCTGCCTTCTGGCCTTCACGATGTGATAGCAAAGCCTTGCACTTTCCTACTTTCTGCTTCATGCCCCCATTCTCTGAGATCTGTGATCCCCAGCCTCACATGGACTGAAACCTAAAACCTCCAAGGAAACTGTGAGCAAATAAATTTTCCTTCTTCTAAGTTACCTGGTCAGGTCTTTGGATTATATCAGTGAAAATGCTAAGACATGCAATACTATAAAAGACTAGAGCATATCTAAATGTTGAGCTTTAATTAAAACTATGTCTATACCCAAAAAGCATCTCTTCTCTAACAAGTGTCTTTTAGACAAACTATTAACATAGGCAGTAATTAATGACACTGTAAATGATTTAGCAGATGGCAAATATTAAGTAGCTTAACAGGATTTAATTCAATTGCATTAATCCAAAACCCAAAATAGTTTTCCTTAACGACTTTTTAGTTATTGTGTTAGATAACTTATTTAATATTACCTGTCTTTCAAATTAAATACAGATGTGAAAACATGTGAAAGTTTACTGCCTTTAAATATCTCCTGTGAATTTATGTTGGTTCCATTTTCTTCTTTCTGAAAAAAGGAAATAATCATTATACTTCCTCATAGCTGTTCTTGCTTTCAAAATTATTGAAACAAATGTAATAGATCAAACTAGAATCCTGTTTTCTGCTAAATTTCACATGAATTACTAGAGAAAATTGTTATAAACCATATCAATTTGGATATTTTTGATTATGCCTATGAGTTATAATTATTATTTTTTTTTGCAGTACCGGGGATTGAACACAGTGGCCTTCTACCTCCGCGCTATGCCCCCAGCCCTATTTTTTATACTTTTATTTTGAAACCGGGCCTCACAAAGTTGTGGAGGGCCTCACTAAGGGGAGAGAGAGAGAGAGAGAGAGAGAGAGAGCTGAGGCTGGCCATGAACCCGGATCCTCCGGTCTCCGCCTCCCAAAGTACTGGGATTACAAGCGTGCGCCACCACGCCCGGCCTTTATAATTATTTTTATAGCATAAACTCTTAAAAATAAAAATGGTCAATCTGAGTGTGGTGGTACATGCCTGTAATCCCAATACTAGGGAGGCTGAGACAGGGGAAAGCAGGCTCAAGACCAGCACCAGCAATTTAGTGAGACGTGGCAACCTAGCAAGACAGTGTTTCAAAACTAAAAAGGACTGAGGAGTAGCTTGGAGGTAGAATGCCCCTAAGTTCAATACTCAGTACCATACACACACACAAAAAATACTGGTCACTATTTAAAATCTAATACTATAAGGTTCCAAACAGTTATTACATAGATGTATATATATGGATGCAAGTGTGTATATATATATATATGTGTGTATATATATGTATATGGTATATATGTGTGTGTATGTATATGTTTACAAACACAAACACACATATATTTTGCATATCTGAAACAATTTGCAACTTATATTTTATGACTAAGTATGTATATTTTCATAATTTATACTATATCTCTTTTATTTATTTTTAATCCATGTATTATAATATTGTACCTACATCTTTTATTGCATTTGCTTGTTTTACTTTTGATGGATATACACACATTTGTATGTAGGTTTCTGTATCTAATGTTTGGTATTGAAACCAATATTGCAATCATATTCTTGGCCATCATATCCTTGCACATTTATGTCATTGTTCTGATATATACATTCAGGAGTGGAATTCTTGGAATGAAAGATACATGCATCTTCATCCTTATTAGGTGTTGTCAAATTTCTAATTTAATGCTATATATTTGACTTTGAATGTCCCTCAAAAGGCTCATATCTTAAAACCTTGGTCCTTAGCTTTTGGCTAAGATGATGGAACCTTTAGGAGGTGGGACCAAGTAGAGAGAAGATGGATCATTGGGAAATGCTGTGGGAGGGGCTATGTGGACCTTAACCACTTCCTGTCTCTCTGTCTTTTACTTCCTCACCATCATGTGATTGATGAGCAGCCTCCCGACCACTATCTGTGTCATGATGCACTGTGCTGCCACAGGCTTAAAGCAGCAGGTTCAATCAACCATAGACTGAAAACTCTAAATCTGTGAGCTAAAATAAATCTTTTCTTTTAACAAGTTGATTTTATTTATTTTTTCTATTTTTTATACTTTTTTGGTGCATTATAGTCTAACGTCACAATGTAATTCATAGTGATAGTGACATACATGCACACAGCACTTGGTAAGCTCTCCCCTGGGTCCATCTCCAGTGCCCCCTTCCCCATAAAAGACAATGGGATTGTCATTGGTGTTCTCACACATGTACATGTCAGTGGAAGTGTTCCCTTCATTAATTCTCCCTCTTCCCCCTCCCACCATCCCCAAGACCACCTCCATCGCTCCACCAGTTTTTTCTCCATGCTCCAAAGTCCTTCTTATAACCCGATTACTCTCTAGCTTCCACATATGAGAGAAAACATATGACCTTTCACTTTCTGTGAATGACTAATCTCACTCAACATAATGATCTTCAGGTCTATCCATGATATTATTTTGTTCTTTATTGCTGAGTAGAATTCCATTGTGTGTATGTCCTATAATTTTGTAATCCATTCATCTGTTGATGGATATCTGGGTTGGTTCCATAATTTGGCTATTATGAATTGTACTGCTGTAAACATGGATATTCACATATTGCTATAATATTCTTATTTCAGTCCCTTTGGAAAGATACCAAGGAGTGCTATAGCTGGATCATACAGTGGATCCATTCCCAATTTTCTGAGGAACTTCACCGATTTCCATAGTGGCTGCACTAATTCGTAATCCCACCAGCAATGTAGAAGAATTCCTAATTCCTCACATCCTCACCAGCATTTATTGTTGTTTGACTTCTTGATAATTGTCATTCTAATTGGGATTAGATAGAATCTCAGTATAGTTTTAATTCGCATCTTACTGATTGCTAAAGATGTTGAACATTTTTTTCATGTATGTATTGGCCATTTGTATTTCTTCTTTTGAGAAGTGTCTATTTAGTTCAATTGCCCATTTCTTTATTGGGCTATTAGTTTTTTTGGGGGGTTAGGTTTTTAAAGTAATTGTATATTCTAGATATTAGTCCTCTATTAGAGGAATAGCTAGCAAAGATCTCTCATTCTGTAGGCTCTCTGTTTAGATTTCTGATGATTTATTTTGATGAACAGAATTTTTAATTTAATGTCATCCCATTTATTAACTTTTTTTAATTTTCTGAGCTTTGGGGGTCTTAGTCACAATGACAGAAAGCTCTCTAAAACATCAGATATATTAATATCCAGGATAATCAACAATAAGGAGTTCCAACATTTCACAACCTTCCCAATGCCTGGTAATATCCTTTCCTTCCTTCTTTTCTTCCTTTCAACATGCCTTTCTTTTTTCTACCTTCTTTCTTTTTCTGCTTTATTTTCTTCTTTGAAATCTCACTGTCCCAGGGAATGTGAAAATATGTCTCATTGTAATTTTAATATTTTATTTCCTAAGATTGTGGGTTAAAATATCTTTCCAGTATCTATATTTTAATTTTTTCTCCATGGTAAATTTTCTATTTATATATTTTGCCCTATTATATGTTGAGTTTTTGGCTGATTTGTATGTATTCATATAAGTTATTTAATCCATTTAGCATACTATTTTTAAAATTTTTATGTGATAAATGTATTTCCCAAAATGTCTACTTATCATTGTGTGGGTTTTGTAATATTTATCATACTGATGTTTTCATTTAATGCAGTAGAAATTATCTTTATATATTTTTATTTTGTCTTATTTTAGTAGGTTTTTCCATCCTTGAATTCTTTAGAAAATTATTGTTTAAGTGATATAGTTTTAATGCATTTTATTACACAGTTCTAAAGAAAATTTCAGCACTGCTAAGCCCACACCATTTTGTAACAAAAGTCTTAGACTCTAACTTATAGGATTCTTAATTATAAATTACTCTTGACTTCATAAGAAAATGTTAAGGCTTGTATTTTAAAGGAAAGTCATAGATATTTGTAATTTGATGCTATCATATGTATTTTTCCTCTATGTGTGTAATTTATAATTAAAAGAAATACATATCAGTTACGTATTTTTTGTCTCATCAAAGTATAAGGGCTTTATTTTCAGCCAGGCATGGTGGAGCACACTTGTAATCCCAGTGCTTGGGAGACTGAGACAGGAGGATTGCAGGTTCCAGGCCAGCCTCATCTACTTAGTGAGGCCCTCTGCAACTTAGTGAGACCCTGTTTCAAAATAAAAAATAAAATAGGGCTGGGGGTGTATCTCAGAAGTAGAATGCCCCTGGGCTCAATCCCCAGTACCACAAAAAAAGAGTTTTATTCAAACATTGATTTTTATTAACAAACATTGTGTAGAGTATGTATTAATAAATGTTTGTAGCCGGTTTGGTGGCACACACTTGTAATCCCAGTACTAGGGAGGCTGAGACAGGAGGAGCACAGGTTTAAGACCAGCCTCATCAACTTAGCAAGGATGTTTGGTATGTGTTGCTCATAGGTAGAATGCCCCTGGGGTCAATACCCCCTACCAAAAACAAAAATAAAACCAAAAAAACATGTATTTGCATAACTCACAAAGAATGAATTATGCAACCTGAAGAACAGCCAATCAGAATATTGCTATTTAAAGGAAAATTAATAAAATATGTTTCATACAAGCATTCTCAAACAATTTTATTCAGCATATAAATTCATACAACCAAATGGATAAGGAGTTTTGACTCCCTTGTTGCTGGAGACCCGCTTCAGTGGGGTCAGGGTACTCAAAGGTGGGTGAGGAGTCGGCGCAGGAATGAGAGACAGAAGGCTCAGCAGTTCAGTGAAGCTGCTGGCATTGTCTCTGCCCAGGGACCATCAGACTTTATTTTTATACCTTTTTTACATCAGGAAGTCTTAATGCTAACAATTTTCTTCTTAGTACATCATGAAAAATATTTTTTACTTAGTACATCATGGAACTCTTTACAGTGCAGTTATTTACCCATCGTTATTAACAACCCATTGTTCAGATGGTCACATGTTCCCCACTAATTACTCAGGTTTCATGCAAACTTGCCTGTCTTCCCACAATGTCAACTTAGCTCTTTTAATCATTTGCATTGTTCTCGGAAATATCATGCTGCGATTATCAGGTGATAAACATGACCTTACCTAAAGGCTTTTGACTACTGCCTTTTATATATTTTTATATGTCTTAGCTATTTTTATATTATGTGTCTACATATATTATGCTAACTCTCTAAAATAAATGTCATTATGGCTAACTATGTCTGCTACTAAACTATTTTTATTTATATCTTTCCTATGTAGACTATAACTATACTTATGCTAAAGGTTAAAAGCTATGAGTAATGTGGTTAACTAGACCTTACACCTATACTTAAACTATATTCTATTTTGATGCCATTTATGCTCATATTCTATACTTTATACTTTCTTTAGTTGAGCTTTAAGGTTTTCTATATCTTTTTGTGTATTCTTCATGATCTTTTTCCACTACTCTTTTGTTTCTCTGTATTCGGCATTATCTAACCATCATTTATACAAAGTAAGCAGTGCCTGTAATTGATTAATCTTAGATAAAGTGGAAGAAGCACAAAATGTAGGGTTTCTAGCAAGCCTTATCATAAAGTTTGTGTCTCTAGCTCAAACCCTTTTGCCCTTTTATCCAGAGCCACCATTCGCCTTGAAGGTAAGCACCTGTGTAACTTAGAGGAGGATCAGTCACAGGCTGATAGTCACAGGCTTGCTTGTTTTCCTCGAGAGTGAAACTAGAGCCTCCTACCTATCCAGTAGGCAGGCCTCCCAGAAGCCATAATTGTTGGTACAGCAGGTCTTTGTTTATGTTCCTCCTTGTTCTGAGCACTAGCTAATATTTTACAGATTGATGGGCAGTACCCATTATCTGGTTTAACTCCCTTATCCTATAAATTATTTTTATACTGGGAACAACAGTTTTCCTGCATTTCACCTGAATTTGAGTCATTCTGCATAAATTGAGTTCTTGGCAAAAGTCCTACAATTCCCGTCACCAATCCCACAATTTAACATTAATAGTAAGGCCACCAACAGGCTAGCCGCCATTAGAGGATGTGCGCTCTGCGACAAGCCTTCTTCTGCTGTGACTTTGTCAAACAGTCGAAGAAACTTTGGCTTCGCCTTTGGTGTCACCAATCCCACAATTATTAACACTAACAATAAGGCCACCAACAGGCTAGGCCGCCATTAGAGGATGTCCGCTCTGCGACAAGCCTCCTTCTGCTGTGACTTTGTCAAACAGCCAAAGAAACTTTGGCTTCGCCTTTGGTCCCGGCACCTTGTGTGTCTGGAGTGTGAGCTGAGCTGCCTCACAAATTGGTCATAAAGTCATTCCTTCCACTGGGGATGTGCAGTGGGCAAAGCAAAGAGAGAACAATCCTTTGTCGAAAGACTAAAATGAATGAAAATCATGCCAGATCAGAGGTGTGCTATGTTTTTGCAGATATCTCAAGCCAGATCTTTGGTTGATCTTAATTTACTGTTTCTCAAAACTATTCAAAATGCAATGAGATGAAATATATCTAAGAGGGAATCATGCGATACTAATCCCTACAATGTTGGAAATATGGCTGTGAATATTTCTTCTGTTGGTGATGTGCTGGAAATACTTAATAATTGGTATAGAAATATAAGACATGTTAATGATAGTTAGCTGAGTACATAAAAAGACAATAATGACCACACTGATAATAGACAAACTCAAGATAAGCCAAAAAATGGTCATGGGTGCAATGGGGTTGGTTTATGTTTCATATTAATTCATTTGTGATTAGGGATAAACAAATTATATCAATTATGTAGACTGAGATTTTGCTTACACTTGGGCTTAAGTCTTGTCTCTAATAGTAACTCAATAACATACTTCATAACTTTACTTAACCACTTTGAGCAATAACCTCCATTATCTAAAGTCACTCTGGTATCCCAATTAGATTACTCCCTAGCTTCCACATATGAGAGAAAATAGCCAGTCACTTTCTGTGACTGGCTAATCTCACTTAACATAATGTTCTCCAGGTCCATCCATTTTCCTGCAAATGACATAATTTTCTTCTTTTCCAACATTTACATATTTGCTTTTGTCTTCCTATAGCTCTCTGATATATTTTTTTTGAGGCACTACTCATATTGTATAGCAGTAGCAGGGTTTTCTTTTTTCTTTTCTTACTTTTGTAAAAATTGTATGTAAAGTGAACATCATACTGTTTTGAGATATATATATATATATATATATATATATATATAGAGAGAGAGAGAGAGAGAGAGAGTAAAATGCTTCCTACAGTTAAGAAAATTAGCATAATCATATCCTCATACACCTTCCCATAAATATATCCATTCCCTATTTGTCAGTAAAAAGATGTAAGGAGAAAAAAACATTTATGGAATCAGCATTCAACAATGCTTAGTCAAATATAAAATATTCTTTTTCTTTGGTACTCGGGATTGAAACCAGGGACAATTTACTACTGAGTTACAACCCCAGCCACTTTCATTTTTTTTTTTATTTGGGATGGGGTCTTTTTATGCTGTAGAGATGTTGAAATTGCAATCTTTTTTTGCCTCAATCTTCTAAGTACATGGGATTATGGCCATGCAACACCATACCTGACTAATATATCTTGATAAAACACAGCATTATAAAGTACTTTTCTAAATGTTACAGGAAAGAAATTAGAAGTAGAATGATGTGTTTTTCTAATACAAGGGATGAAAAGTATATTGATAGACTCATTTACTACACTCAATCACTATTTAGTATAAAGTTTCTCAGATTTGTTGGTTCACTAATCCATTTAAATCAAATTTCAATCTGAATAAGGTTGTGGATTGATTCTTAGAGCAATGTTTTGGAATATCTAAAAACATAGGATTATCAAGAAACACTTACTTTGTGATATAGTTATTTATTTCTCCAATAAATTTGTCATTTTTATTATAAATCCTTCTTTATTAGTACATTAAATAGAAATATCTTGTAGCTGGTTTAATTATAGTTATACTTTCAAAATACTTATGAGTACAAACTTTATTTTGATATATCTGCAAATATTATTCTCTTATTGATGGACAAACAGCAATGTACCTACCACTAGCAAAACTACCACCACCAACAACAAAATATCAACAACCAAAACAGATTTTACAAAATTGCCTGTATCATGTGGCAGTGATGTGGCACAAATACATTGCAGAAGATTAAAATATGACCTAAATTCTTCATTGATTCATTTGTCTTAGGAGTTTGAAGATCTTTTCCACTTTGGTAGATGATGAGCATGTGACTTACTTTGATCAAGAGTTTCTTAGCAAATATCATATAAATAAAAGCTTATGAAAACACATAAACAATTTATTTTTCTCCTTGCATTCTGCCATTTTATTAAAAACATGACTGGGTTGGCCTGCTAGAAGAAGAGATATGTGGGCTAATGGTAATTTGCTTCTGTAACTTTAATTTAGATCATCTCTAAATAGTTGACAGCTGGTCAAATACCTTTGGGTAAACTAAGCCAGCTAAGGTCAGCAGAACCACCTTACTGACTTCTCGATGACCCCAGAAATGTGAATTATAAACACTATTGCCATATGTCAACATTATTTTTGCAAGAACATACTAATTCCACTCCGTACACTTCACTTAATTCCACTCCGTACACTTCACTTGATTTTGCAGAGAAATACAACAAACTCGAATACTCTATTTGACTTGATATTTATATATATACACATATTTCATGCATAAAATATGTGATTTATAATTTGAAATATAATTTAATAATGAATAATGCAAACAAATATATAGGTATAATACATTCTCCTTTTCATGAAATCTTATTGTGCATATAGTGTTTAAAAATCAATGAGGTCAATTCTGCATTTAGCAAGTATTAAAAAATATAGCATACATTTCTAACAAATGATAGAATCACCTTTTTACAATAAAGCATTTTTTAGAATTTGTATTAAATTAATGATAGATAAAAATAATTAATTTAGGCTTCTGCAATAAACTTGATTAATCCTTTTTAAAGATTAATATAAAGAGTATACTCTGAACAAAAGTGTATTCAATAACAATTACCAAAAATGCCATTTATTTTCAAGGAGTTAAATATTTCTAAAAGGTAAAAATGACATTTAAAGACCATGTGGCATTTACTTATAACTTACCCATTATGCTAGTCACTAAGAAATAATTTCACATGGTGTCCACATTTATAATTCTACCTAACTGATGAATTACCTACATGTGTTGCAAATCCCCTGCTTGGTTTCAATTACCAATATCAGAAAGCAGATATGTGCATTTTTACTGTAACTATATTTTTAGTATAACTATAATGAAACATTTGAATAAATCAGTAATCGACTTCCACTTGATCTGGTTTTCTTTCTTCAAAAAGATGTACAAATATATATTGGATAACTACAGTTTTCCCAGCATTGCATAGTTGTTGGACATAGAACAGTCAATAAAACTGACTAATCTCAGTACTTGGGAGGCTGAGACAAAAGGATCACAGATTTGAGGTCAACCTCAGCAATTTAGCGAAAATTTCAACAACTTAGTGAGACTATGTTTCAAAATAAAAAGTAAAAAGGGATGGAGGTGTATCTCAGAGGGATAATGCCACTGAATTCAAACCCCAGTACCACACATACATACACACACAAAGTCTGACCGCACATCATCCTCATGGGACTGCTTATCTAGTAGCGAAAATAGAGAATAGTTTAATATGCAGAATCAAAATTATTTTATCAGTTAAGGATCAATGACATTAAAAACAGATAATGTTAAATGTATAAATTAGAGAGGGCTATAAATTTGTTAGGGATTGTTAGAAATGATCACTATGGCCGGGTGTGGTGGTGCACACTTGTAATCCCAGTACTTGGAAGACTGTGACAGGAGGATCGCAGGTTCGCATCCAGCCTCAGCTACCTAGTGAGTTCCTCCACAATGTAGTGAGACCCTATTTAAAAATAAAGAATAAAAAAAATAGAACTGGGGGTGTAGCTCAGAGGTAGAATGCCTCTAGGTTCAATCCCCAGTACTGCAAAAAAAAAAAAAGAAAGAAATGATGACTATGAGTAGACACTGAAGGATACAAAAGAGGAACTCATGACCCTATTTGCATGTTGTGAGTTGAATTATATTCCTCCCAGAGAGACATGCTGAACTCCTCCCCTTAGCACCTGTAGATGTGACCTTATGTGGATATGGGGTCTTGGCAGACACGATCAAGTTGGCGTCATTTGGATGGTCCTTAATCCAATATGACTGATGTACTTGAAGAGATGAAGAAGGCATTTGAGGGGGGAATGCCATGTGACACGAGATTAAAGTGCTGCAGTTGCAGGTTGAAGAATGCTAAAGATTGCTGGCAGCCTTCCAGAGGCTAGGAAGAGCCAAAGCAGCTGGCGCTCATCCAGGTTTCCAGGAGAGCATGGTTCCGCTGACACTGAGACTCAGGCCTGCTAGCCTCCCGAACTGCAAGACAATACAGGTCTATTGTGGTGAAGCACCAGTGTGTGGTACTTTGTTACATCAGTCTTAGGAAATGAAAGAGAATTACAGATTAAAAAACAGCAAGTACAAAGAGCAAGTTAAAAATATACCAGCGTAAGGAAGAATGTAGCTAAGATGGCAAACTTCGCAGGGCGGTAAAATGAGATCGCTAACATAATCAGATTCTCTAATACCCCAAATGTATTTTGTAATTAAAAAATAATCAGTATTACAAAAAATGAGCGAGTTAAAAAACACAAGCTCCTCTATAAATTTCAAAGTTTTAATTATTAACTATGATAATGAAAGAAGCAAGAAAAATGATAATAAAAGAAAAAGAAGAAAAGACATTACAAAATATTTTCAGTGAAATTAAAACAAAAATGTTATATTTGACAAAGTTTATTTTTAAAAGGAAAATAATTTTAAAAATCACTATCCACCTCAGGTATAGTGCTGACTAATAGTTTTTTCTCAATTTCCTAAGAAAACAAGTCTACATTGGTCCAGGGATAAAGTAAGTGACCTTTAAGTTAAAAATAAATATTAAGATTTTTTTAAAAAAATCAAAATATTAGGATGAGTCATTTCCTCTCTGTTAAAAAGCGCTAGAGAAAAATAATTTAAACTCTGATTGCTCTTAATGAGCACATTAATTTACTGTTTTATATTTCTCATTAATTATTTGTTTAATGTATTTGCTTTTCTACTCACTAAAATGTAAATATGTGGGTGGAGGGATTTGCATTAGGTCTGCTTATCATTTATCCTATAATAATGGAAGATTTTTTACTAGTGTTAGTAAGGGTCTTTGCAACTTTTCTATAAATATGTATTCTAAAGTAAAATTTATCTAAAAACAGAAAATGTACCCTACCTGTTGATGGCAAGAGTCTCAAAAATTTGTAGCTATCTTTAACCCAACACACTTTTAACCCGATGCTTTAGCATTTGGATTCTATATTAATCCTGACCCCAAAATTTAACTAAAGCAAAGAATAAACAATAGTTGTACATTTCATTTAAATTATTTAGATAATCCTGAATATTTCTGTGTATTTTATTGCATATTCAACCAGCACTCGCTCAATATCAAGTAGTTTCATTTATTAAAAATGAGACAGCAAAAGTAACAGCAATTATATCAATCAAATCAATATATTCCGATGAATAAAGTACAATTAATATCCATCATTTAATTTTGATAAAACTACATTTTTCCACCAAATTGGCCCTTTGGACTAATATTCTGTTATAACTAAGTAAAAATTTTAAATTAAATAACAAGAAATTTATTGTGAAAATTTAATTAAGAAAATCACATTCTTTAAAGTGATGTAGAATTAACCAAAAAAGTCTTACTGATTGCTGAATAAGTAGTGGTATTCAATGTAATTGCTATATTATAATTATTGGTTTCTGACTGAAAAAAATGCTATTGTTTAAATCAATAATAACTAGTTCTCTTTTTGTTAATTGTTCCTATGGTCATGTTTTATCTTAGTAACTTATTTTGTACTTCATGATACTTAAATAATCCATCACTTTATCAAATGCTTTCAGCTAAGTAGTTTTATAATATGCAAATAACCCTGGTGCCCTGATACAATACAGCACTCTGAGTGGAGCCACAATAAATTTTCTAAGAGCAAATAACATTTTAGCCATCACATTTACAGAACAAATTATCACCCAAAGTGTCATCATATTCAGCTTTTCATTAGCAAGTACATATTGCATTTTACTTTTCCATTTGAATACTTTACACAAACATCAATGTAGACACAATTATGAGGGTTAGGCACACATAGTTATGCAGGCTTTCTCAAATTGTATAGAAGAATTTGTACTGAAAAAAATTGGATTTAAACCTTTAGTATACTTAAGATTTTCAAAATAATTAAAATCAATGTAAAATCCCAGTTAAAAAGATTCATATTTAATTAAAAGGAATCTAAGAGTTTATATTTTCTCTAAAATGTAGTGTGGTACAATACTATTCAAACTTCTATATCCCCAAAATAGTTTCATAAATCAGTCCAATTACTGCATTAGAGCTCATGGCCGTCGCATTTGAGTCAAGTCATGTATTCCACCATGCTCTATCCAGCCTGTCCTCCTGAGTCTAGACTGACTTGAGTTTCTCAAATATATTAATATGGAATAATGCAATTCCACTGAAGAAACTCAGCACCCATTCAAAAGTGGGGTATTGTGTCTTACAGCCAAAGCCCCATTGGTGTGTGCAGAAATAGACACTCCCAAAGAAAAAAGCATAGCAGGATAGATCAACCATAGAACATTTCAACATAAATAAAAAGGGCATTTTGCTTGGAAATAACCGTCTTTGGTCTACCTGACAAACTTGACTTAATGGTTCTTTTCTATGTGCCGCTAATGCAGCGGTTGCGCTGCCCCTAAATATGCAACACCAGCAAAATCCCACCACAAAGAAGACCTTTGACAGCACCTCAATTCCCCAACCTATAAAAGGAGAAATTGTGCTGGTATTTAGGCAATGGGGTTTTTAAAGTATCTTGAGAGTGGTAAAAATATAAATTTAGTGGAAAAATCACAGCAGGGGTCTTGAAATAATATGTGAAATCATACGAGGTGACTTTATATGATACAGAGGAAGCTAAAAACAAAATAAAAATTATTGGGCTTAGCCAGCAGAAACTTGGGTTTAAAAGACTATGAGAATCCTGACCAAATACATTGGAGAAAGCACTCCAATTTACTTCTAAGACCATATACCAATTGTCTTTGTTCCACTACAGATACCATGAAGCCCTTTCAGTGAAACTGGAAGCCTGATAGAAAATAACCACGTAAAATCAAATAGCCTTTTACTATCTGCTAGCAGCTCAAGGAAGGTTCTGTGTTTTAATCAACTGAATTCCTTCTTACTTTAAATCTAGATAAGTGCATTAAACCAATATAATAAAAATTCAGACTGTTAAAAATTACATCAATATTCTCTATAGATTGGGGCCTCAGTCTCTGAGTTGGAAATAAGCCAGGTGCTCTAATAAAAATTTTAAAAAATCTTTATAAATATTATTAAAAACTGAATATTGTGTACTCTGCTTTTAAAAAAATTGCTTCCATTTAATTTTTTTTTTTTTTTTTTTTTTTT